>OZ012612.1:19529752-19681940 GCA_963942555.1 Aleiodes leptofemur
AAGGAATTGTGCATTATGTAATATTCAAGATAGATTGTTTTGAGATGAAACATTTATTCACATTCTTTGTATTACATTTATATAATAAATTTCACATGATTTAAAGAAAAATTACATGTTTTTATATTCAGGATACTATTCCTTCCTTCATTTTCCCAAGTCCTGGTGAACTCAACTTGTTGAAACCTCTTTATTATTTCTATTTCCTTTAATGTTCATCCTTACAATTCTCAAACATGAATAGCTCAACATATTTGGGATGTTAATCTGGGGTAAATTAAGTGAGTTTCCTCATATTTCCACTGAGAATATTATATTCAATTATACGATCATGTAGAATCAAACAATATGCAGAGGTTGATGCTTTAAATACACCTGTTGATTCAAATTCCAAACGAATATCAACAGGACCTGATTTCAATGACTCATTCTGTTTTGAACAATCAATGACAATCAATGGAGCATATTTAACAAAATCAGTTCTACTCAATAATGGTTCTGATTCTTTTCCATAGTATGATGCTTGGAAATTACTAAACATATCATAAAGTAATGCATACTGATTTTGAGATATATCAAGATTTAAATTTCCATAGGGATAACTTTGAGAGTTGAGGAATAATTTCACATCACGAATATTGCAATGATCGAAATGACTCATATTTTTACCCGCAACATTTTTCCGAGCTTCTTGAAAGCCTACAATCACATATCGTGGTTTCTCTAGCTGAGTTGAAGTTTTCACAACCCAAACGTGTTTATTAGTTTCAGGCAGTAATGGATATTCATATAATTCCCAGGTTCGATATGCGATTGGAATCGCTATATCTTTGGTCATGTAATTGAGCAATTCAATTCGTCGCTCATCAGATACTTTAATATAGGGAACCATCCATTCAATTTTTGATAGTGAAATCTTAATACTTTCAGCTACAGTTTGTACTATAGCATTCAGATCTGTGTTTGATCGGGTGAGAATTAATTCATGCTTCGCATTCATTACAATACGTTGGTAATCTTCAGCGAATCCTAGAATGAAACTAAGCGGTATTGATATATCGAAATTTCCTTCATCATCAGCTAGTTCAGAGTTATCATTGATTTTCTTTGACCATCCAGCATTCTCCATAATCGACACTTGATTCGGGCTTTGGGAAACATAATTCTTCATGATGGTTGTAATGCCCATATTTTTACAACGATCAATTTCAACTCCATTCAATTCGTATCGTAATTCCTCGAAAAGATGACAAATCGCATTATTAACGAGTTTTGAAGTAGCAGCCACATGACCATCAGCCTTTGTTAATTTTCCTTGAATATGTAGTGTACTTTTGCTTGGAAGCAAACATAGATCCTGATGCTGCACAAGGATACGAATCTCATCATTATTCTTGAATCCTGACGATGCAAATGGTTGGTGAGGATGGATTTCATAATGAGATATGGATTCATCGAAAACAATAGGTTTTCTTATCGAGAAGATATCTTCCATGGTGTAAAACAGCCGATGAAAATACAACAACAACAATGAAGATGCACTTTTTTATTTATTTTCTTTTGGGTTTCAGGCTTGGATGTTTTTTCACTTTCAGACCCAAGTTCGTTAGAAACTGGATGTTCTGAGATGTCAATCCGTTCACTAGCCCCTGTCGACTGATGTGATTTTGACATGATTGAGGTTTCTTATAGCTTCCTCCAGTCTTGCAATGGAATACTATACCCATATTAGGATTTCACGTGTAATCTTATTGTGATAATTTCCCCTCGAAAATTCACTAAATGACCATCTTGATCGACTATCCTCAATTGAAGATGATGTATTGCTTGAACAACGATTGGAAGGTAAATGACACTAGACGGCTTTTCAATGATTTTATATCCAGGAGGTACACTGGGAAAGAACTCGTGGATAGTATGTGAACGCTGATTATTGATATATGCGCCCATGGTTATATTACACTCAACTCGTAAAGAATTAACCATCAGAATAGCAACTGGAAGATCTGATTTATGAGTAATGCCTGCTTCCAATATGGTTGATCTGAAACCCAAAAGCTGGGCAATACTATCACTATGAGTGAAATCTATCCGTTCACTACATTTGATTTCACTGCACAGTGTACTGTTGTTGGGTTTGAGGCTCAATGATATATTTTTCTTTTCAAGTATTTCTTCTAAATAACATTCAATATCTTCGATTTCATAACTTCCTGTTGGAATGATTATCTCTTCTTCACCAACGTAAAACTTATTTTTCCCCTCGTCAATATTTGGTATTGAATTAAAAGTCAATAGTTCAATGAATCCAAGAGAATAACTTTTGGAGGTGGAAAGTTCAATTGGTGGGAAATAATGAGCTTCTAGCACAGAATTTCTCCCTGATAGTGTCAACGTGAATGATTCACCCATCGTGAGTAACTACTCGTTGAACTCAATGATTCCCTCTTTATAACTGCTGACTCAAAAACTTTAGACACAGATGACCACAAATAATGGTGTCATATTCTTGATATTTTTCATGATTGTATCTTATAATGCTACCATCACCGAAATATTTGATTATTTCTTGAGGAGGTTTCAAATTTCCAAAACTATCGAAATAAATGATATTATCGTTGAATTTCCGATATGCTACCCAGTGAGTACCAGGCCCATTTTTATCATCCAAATTTATTATGGCAGTTTCACACTTTTGTGGGCCATTTTCAGGTAGTTCATTTCTCATATAGACTCCTCGGAAGTATGGAATTCCTATTTTCTTTGCATATTTGATTAAATCAACGTTGGTGAGAGCTCGGTGAGGTAGCTTTATCCATTTTTTGAATAGGGCTTCAAATGGAGACCAAATCCTTTCTTATAATGATTCAGATTGAGGCTTTTACCAATAGCTATAGCCTCCATTGTTTCGTTGTGGCGCTTATTTTCATCCAATTGATTCTTTGCAGCCTTTGCATCATTGATTGCTTTGGCAATACCTGCAGCCCCTCCTGCGAGAGCACCTGTGGCACTCAAACCTGCAAAGAGTGGTATGAGGAAAGCTGGTAAAATACCGCCTACTTTTGTTGGTACAGGTAGAACTCGTGGTATACGGATATTTCGTTTTCCTCCAACTTTTCTTACTGCTGCTCGAGCTCCAGTGAGGGCTGACTTTATAGGATCCACACTATCTGAATGGATTGATACTTTGGCGGCATCAACAATTTGACTAAGAGCTACAGTTTTTTTATTTTTCACTACATTAGTAATTCTTTTCTTTTGCTTGTTTTTCTTGGATTTCTTCATCTTTTGCACCATACCCATACCAAGCTTCCTCTTAACCTTCATGATATTAGTTACGCTCCACGCTGCTATCTTTTCACCTAATTTCGCGTCTTTGGAGAGAACACGTTGCCAGGCTTTTTCAGCGAGAGCTTTATCGGCAATATGTCTAGCAGGAAGAGCCTTATTTTTGGAATATGCAATATCGTGTTCCTTGCATGCACTGTCTAGAGGATTAATTCCTTGATCTCCTCGTTTCAAACGTTCAGACAACTTAGTACCAGGTCCACAATATTGATAACCAGGCCAATGCAATTCGACAGGGAGTTTATTGATGATAGAATTGACTATACCCGAACCTTTCACCCTTCGAGATCTGTGCACAAGCATAGTTTGATGGTGACTAACCATGATTATATATACCAAGACCTTTTATAGCTCTTCACAGTCACAAGATGGAGTTCAAGGAACAAATAATGAAACTAGACGTGTTGAATTTTGATGGAATAACAGATGTGAAAAAAAATAAACGAAATCGTCATGGGAAACTACTCCCTAATACTGTACGCGCCATTATTTGTGGACCATCAAATTGCGGTAAAACCAATGTTCTACTTGCTCTTCTCATGCATCCGAATGGATTGAGATTCGGAAATGTTTATATTTATTCAAAATCCTTAAATCAACCGAAATATCAGTTTCTTCAGCAATTATTGGAAGGAATAGAAGGAATGGGATATTTTCCTTTTAATGAGAATGAACAGGTTCTCAAGCCTGAAGATGCTAAACCAGATTCCATCATGATTTTCGATGATATTGCCTGTGAAAAACAGGATAATGTGAGAAACTTTTTCTGTATGGGGAGACATCGAGACATTGATACTTTTTATCTCAGTCAAACATATGCTCGGATACCCAAACATCTCATTCGTGATAATACCAATATGTTGATAATTTTCCAACAAGATGAAATGAATTTGAAACATATATATGAAGATCATGTCAATACAGATATGTCATTCAACCAATTTAAACAGATCTGTTCAAAATGTTGGGATAATAAGTATAGCTTTTTGGTGATTGATAAAGATAGTTCACTCGATAATGGTCGATACAGAAAGGGATTTGATTGCTTCATTTGTATAAGTAAGACTCAGTAATAGAGTTTTCCTGTAGTCTCGAGGAGATTCTCTATGCTTCAACATGTCAATCCCCGATCTAATGAAGAAAGGAGATATGCTGCAGCAAATTGCGCAGGCAAGCTCAGCGATTCGACAGAAATATGAGATGATTAAATCACAAAGAAATGATTACCAAACAAGCCTCAATGAAGTTTTCAAACCATTAACTCTCCCTCTACAATCACTTGTGGAAAACACTACAAAGGAAGACACCATACCGAAACCATCTCTTGAAAGGAAAATTAAAAGAAAGAATTGGCGGAACAAGGAGAAGAAACCTGAAGGAAGGATATCAGTAGCTGAACATGATAGTGGGATTACATCCAATTATGAAGATATTGAAGATATGGATGAGTTGTCGAAGAAGAACGACAATTTACTTCAACAATATCTGCAATTGTTTGAAACTACAGATGGTCGAAAACAATTGGGAACGTCTATGAGCGGTATTCATCAAGTCGGAGAACGGTTTCTAATTGGTTCGAGTCCTGTGCAGTTTGATAATAATCTAATTCATATAAAGAATGAGTATTTTCAACCGACTGAAGGTTTATTAGAATTATTATTCAAAGAAAAACCTGACGAAGACGCGATCACTATTACCGATTATGAGAATTTTGGAAAGATACTCTCTATATCATCTGCAAATCGCCGAAGATATCAGAATAAGAAGGGTTCAGCTCCAAATAAACTTTTGAAACGATCTAATCATCTTCAACGGAAATATCGTTCTGGTATGGGGTTGCCCACCTATATGGAGGCGAGTGGTTCGGATACGAATGTTGATTATGTATATTGGGACGATGCAAATGAATTAGTGGAAAGATTACGTTTACTCATCGCTTCGCAATCAGCTGGCAATTCAAGTCATGCTAATGAAATTATATCCATTATTGAGGAATTACGAGAAGCTGGAATCATTTATTAACATATGTGCAAGTTTCACCATCGCAGTTTGAAACGAGCGTTCACAACGTAAACAATGAGTATTGATATTTTCGGAAGACAGTTGGTGAAACGATCCAAGTACCCCAGTGTAATTGGGCGTGGTCCACCTGGAGATGGCTTCAAATTTACTTCTGATCATCACTATGATATCACACATAAACGATTATGTAATGTAGCTGACGCTGTTGATGAACATGATGCAGTCACCAAGAAAATGATGGATGGTATATTACAGCAACAATCTAGAAAACTTCGCTCAGAGTTTCAGAAGCAGCTCAAGGATGCAGATGATCATATAAAATACATTAAAACGTCTATATCAGAGCTTAAGAGTATTCTATCAGAATATCATAACCAATTTGAAGAGTTACAACTACTAATAGATCAGAATCATCAACTTGTTTTCTTGCTCGAAAAACGAGTGCGTGTACTCGAAGATCAGGTTAACGATGAATGATGAAAAAGCGCAATTGGCGCAAGAGCTCCATACACCAGCTAGAAGGAATTATCTGCGGAGACAAGTAATAGTACGCGGTTTGGATGAAACATGGCAAGCTGATCTCGTTGATTTGTCAAATTATGAAGAAGATAATAATAATCATAAATATTTATTGACTGTTATTGATATTTTTTCAAAATTTGCTTGGGCTATACCCTTGAAAACTAAAACTGGTAAAGAAGTTACACAAGCTATGGGAAATATCTTCAAACAAGGACGGATACCGAAAAAGTTACAAGTAGATAGGGGTAAAGAGTTCTACAATCGTTGCTTTCAAACATTGCTGAAAAAGCATAATGTGCATATGTACTCCACATACAGTAATTTGAAAGCATCAATATGTGAACGCTTTAATCGCACTTTAAAAGAAAAAATGTGGAAAATGTTTAGTTATCAAGGTAGTTATGTATGGTTACATATTCTACCTGACATCATTTCAACATATAATGATACTAAACATAGAACCATTCGAATGAAACCTAAGGATGTGAATGTTAGGAATGAGAAAAAAATCCGCCAAACCATATATGGGAATTTCATCATTGATGAACCCCAGACGAGTAAATTCAAGATCGGTGATAAAGTTAGAATCAGCAAATTCAAACATATCTTTGAGAAAGGATATACACCGAATTGGACTGGAGAAATATTCACTGTATCAAAAATTTTGAATACATATCCTGTGACATACTTACTGACCGATTATTTGAAAAATCCTATTCAAGGATGTTTTTATCAACAAGAGCTGCTCAAAGCAAAATATCCAGATGTATATTTAGTGGATAAAATTGTGAAGCGTAGAGGAAATAAAGTATTTGTGAAATGGCTGGGCTTTGACGAGCGTCATAACACTTGGGAAAATGCAAATGAATTTTAATATGTATATTATTTACAACAATTTCCAATAAAGAAACAAAAATTCATGAGTACTATATGATTTATTTCTTGAAACCCCATGGTACAGTATCAGTTGTATTAGGAAGTAAAATTCTCTTATCATCAAGCCAACTTAATGCTAGTTTCTCTTGACGAATGGTATGAACTATATGTTTTCTACTTTGCACAATGAATTGTTTTTTTCTAAGAGTTTTATGATTAAAGAGACAGTCCTTATAATCATCGATGGTTATAGTTTTCAACGTGGATCCTTTGATACCTTTAGCACGTTTTTTAATTTGTTTTTTAGGATCATCCTCTAAGACTCTGAACGTGTACAGTTTAGCTCGTAAGCCTACAAACTCTACCATAATTTTTCCATTGCATTCATCCTTCATTAAACCTAACACTTTCTTATTCTCCAACGAAATTCCATAAATATTATTCTTATCATAATCGGATGTATCAAATTTATGTATATCCTTCTTAATATAATCATAGATATTCGGAACATAGAATTGATATAATAGACTATCTGTATCGGTGTATAACAGTTTTGCTTTATCATCAAACGTATCGAGAATATAATTATAATGAAAATCATAAATAAAAGTTTTGGATAAATCAAGAATACAAAATCCTACATATATTGGTTTATTAAATTTTATTTGGGTACGTTTCAATTCAATAATAACCATCTCATCCTCGAAAATCACTGAGCTATGAAAATTTGGTTTCGCAATAAGAGCTCTTGCTCCATATCTACCTTCCCACTTGGTAACTAATTTAACATCTTTTTGTTTCCTCACATTCTCCATAGTCTTACCAAAAACTGCATTATTCATCAATTTAAAGAAGTTTTTCTCAAATTCATTTTTCGCTTCCTTACGTAATTCTGTATTCAAACTTATATAAGGTTTCAGCCATGCTGCCTGTCTAAATTTTAGAATTCTATGGACTTTGATTAATTTCATCCCAAGAGCTAAACATTGTTTCAAATTACGATAATGTATTACATATTTTGTTTTTGTCAATAATGTAGTCATCAGCTTAGAGTGTTTACCATTAGGAGGGGTGTAATGTTCAGGACATAGAGGTAAGTCCTTATGCTTTTGATGTAATTCTTCAGGATACTCCAGATCGACTTCTAGAATGTATCCAATGGTTGAATTATCCTGAACAGTCATAACATCTATTGAATCATTTGTCCACTCGAAACTACTGTATGGTAAATGTTCACTCATTGCTGCTCCGTATAAATTGTTTACATCAAAATACATGAGATATGACTCTTTAATTTCAGGATTATATTCCTTACCCATATATTGATTATTCGCTTTGGCATATCGATTTGAACATTGAGCAACACCTCCGCGAATTCCCTTCTCAATAAATAATATCATCTCGATATCTGTGAGTAATTCAAGAGCAATACCCGTACATTTCAACATTGCATCAAATGCAAGACCTGGAGCAGTATAGTAATGTAGTGGATCTAAGCCATAGGTACGGGAACAGTTGTGACGGAAATTTTCAAAAATGTCAGCTAATAGTAAAACATCAGTTTTGAGATACAAATCCGAATATTCTCCTAAGGAAGCAATATTAAAGATATTCCACACTTGTTGTGCATGTTTATAACTTTCCTCGGAAACTTCTTGATTGTTGAGCTTTGAGAAGAAATCTTCTCTGCAGGGTAATTTGTCTTCATCCAATTTTTCCCAACTATCAATATACTCATAAGGGAAAATACCCTTTCTAGTTACGAGGTCGAATTGTACTTGGTTTGTGTAATTTTTTTTGGTAATTTTCTTGTCATTATCATCCAAATCTGATGCAAGTTTTTCGAGACTACTAGCCATGAATCGGAACGAATCAATGAATCGTAGACATACATTTGTGTTTTCTACATATTTGCGGAAAGCTATATATCTTTCTTTATTAACCGGTAAAATATTCATTGCTCCTTCAAATTCTGTAGCAAGAGTCTTGATAAAGAAATGTGAATCGTATCCCGAGAGATTATGAAATACTACTGGGATATCGTGAGAATTTGTATAATTCATGTTACAGCCAGCATGAGCAGCACCTCGATATTCACCAGTGAAATGACAATGGTCACGGTGTTTTTCTTCGAAAATATTGAATGATTTATCACAAATGTGACACTCTCTAGCTAACTGGAATTTCATCTGTTGATCAGTTGTAAGTGGCTTCATGGGGATGATTGTATTCAAGTGTGAATTTATCATATGAGCATGTTCTTGAAGTTCATTAATAAACCATTTAATACAATCAGATCCTCGTTTCATTTTGAATTGCGATAATGAGTCATCAAATGCACAGTGCAAATAATATGCTATACTATATGGAATATGTATTTCTGTTTCGCCATCATCATCATCGTCATTATTGATTGGTTTGAGAATTGATTCAAGATCGGCGTAAATAACAAAAGGTACTAATTCTTTGTATTTATAGTTTTTGAACTTTAGAATACTATCTTGATCTGTAGGTAGAATCATTCTACAGTCATTCAGATTTGCACAATCCTGTTTATGTCTTTCAAATGAGTCCTGATATCTGAAATGATTCAAACATCTATCGCAAATCAAGGCTTGATGCTGACCATTGGAAATTTGTTTACTTATTAATCGGGATAGATTCTTAATATGTGTAAAATGGTAAATTGGTTCATTTTCAGTGTTTTTCAGCTTGCTCTCAACTATGAGCAAGTTTATTGTTTCCTTATCACTAACATGTTTGCTCAAATAAACTGGGATCACTTGTTCGCGATTCTTCCCTGTTGTTTCTAACGCATAAACATTAATTGACAAATCATTTAAACGTTCAAATTTCGGAATATTTGTCAAACTCATAGGGAATTCAAAATCTTCATATTTCAATACATCACTATAATGTGGATAAGAACTTTTCAGATTGCGATTGGTTTTCGCTGGATGGAGAGCAGCAGTAACACACCAAAGAAAACAAAATTCGTCGTTGTTCTTTATATTCACAACAGCTTTCTTTCTCTGTATATTTTCAGGCAGATCCACAAATGTTGATGCTCCACCTTGTAATGGTATATATCTATTGATGTTCACCATGAGATTAGTGGTTTCAATCATTGTCCATCCAGAATCTCGCTCTTCAAAGTCTTCCACTTTAGTCAATAATTTATCAATTATGTTCTCATTGAACCATTCTTTAATGTCTGTAGTAGCCAAGATTGCACTATTCGCTGTAGTAAAGTGTTTTCTTTCTGTTTGATCTTCACCATCACGAACAATTTTAAATTTACATGCTAATATAACATTCACTTTAATGTTTCCTTCTGTGCGTAAGATATTTTTGAAACGAGTGAAGCAAGCATCCTTAGCATCTTCTAGAAATGATCGCAAATCAGTATGCAATAAATTTATTATCACACCAGTTCGGAGTCGATTCTGAAAGGCGCATTCAACTTCACGCCATTGGACTCTATCAGTTCTATTATTTTTAACCTGTATCCTTCTTTCAGGTCCAAGATGACCACCCACTCGTTCTAGTGTCTTCAGTTTTTCAACAACCGTTTTGACATTCGATATTGTTACTTGGAGTCTTACTCGCTCGCCTACAGATGATGATGATGTACGGTTTCTAAGTAAATCATTCAATTGACGCACAATCTTATAACCATGATTTACCCATACATGAGCTGTTTCTGGAGATTCCCTTCGACATAACTCATATGCCTCTTCCATTATACTCAACAGCTTCAAACAAGTTTTCGAATCCATCTTTAGAAATTGGCAACTGTTTTTCTCAAATCATATATTGTTGGGAGCCAATTTCTCAACTTCACACTCAACACTAAAGAATTGATGCAGATTCACAATTTTGTTAAATCACTTCAATTATAGCACTTCAATTATATCACGATACTTCTCACAAGATGCTTACTGTTCAGATGGATTAGAACTGAAGCATAGCCTTCACGAGCTGCTTATATATCACCGAATTGTCTTTTGTTTGAATGCACGTGCAGATGACTCGGGAGTTTCATGATAAAAAAATGATATCACTATGAGTGAAATACCAACGTGAGAAAGAAAAATGTTTGCGAATGAAACCAGATTCCTTAGAGAACTGTCCTAGAGCCTCCTCAGCATTCTGAGAAATAAATATGATATGATTTCTCAGATTTTTCCCGATTGTCTTTTGTTTGGATGCACGTGTTACTATGACTCAGAAGTTTCATGATAAAAAGAATAATGTCACTATGAAATGTTCTATGAGAAAGGAGAATGTTTGTAAATGAAATGAGATTCATAAGAGAATTGTTCCTTCATGAGCCTCCTCAGCATTCTGAGAAATGACGTCATATTGATTTCTCAGAATTCCTTAGCATTCCTCAATATGGCATCATTTCTTAGGAATTTCTTTTCCATGAATTCTTAGAATTCAATATGACATCATTTCTTGGAATTTTCTCTTTCCATGAATTCTGAGAATTCAATATGACGTCATTTCTTAGAATCTACCTTTTCAGCATGTGATGACGTCATCTGGACTTGAGCCCTTCTCATTCTCGGAGTAATGGACTCACACCCATATGGACTTAAGCCCTTTTCATTCCAATCTGGACTTAACCCCTTTTCACCCCATATGGACTTACGCCCTATTCATTCCAATCTGGACTTAACCCCTTTTCACCCCATATGGACTTACGCCCTATTCATTCCAATCTGGACTTAACCCCTTTTCACCCCATATGGACTTGAGCCCTTTTCATTCCAATCTGGACTTAAGCCCTTTTCATTCCATATGGACTTAAGCCCTTTTCATCCCATATGGACTTGAGCCCTTTTCATTCCAATCTGGACTTAAGCTCTTTTCATTCCATATGGACTTAAGCCCTTTTCATCCCATATGGACTTGAGCCCTTTTCATTCCATATGGACTTAAGCCCTTTTCAACCCCCTGAGTGATGGACTTACGCCCTTTTGATTATATCATCTTTGTATCCAGAATCGGCTTAGCCTACCTACTAAGTAGTGCTCAATTCTCATTGGTGAATTCAATCAATTTTTCATATTTTTCTTTGATTATCTGATCAAATGACAATTCATTTAGAAAAACCTTCTGGAGAGGGAAATTTTTATTACACGTTAACTATTTTCAATTTTTGTGGCTCATTTTAGTTAGCGAGGTATTTTCAATTGCTAAATATTTGAACTCATACACCTTGACATGAATCCTGAAGGAGACACTTCAAGTTTAATCAAAGTGTACGTATTCTTTGACATTTAGAATGGAAAAAATATATATATATTTTCATACATATATATATATATATATATATGTATATTGCTTCCTTTAATTCAATCTAAATTCATACAGGTACATACAATTTCATATATTACACTTTGAAATCTAACCAAAAAGCAAACATTAGGGAATTACATTATTCTAGATGAGAAATCTCAAGAGAAATAAACCATTGTCCCTCTCATTTTTCTCTCACGTTCATAGAATGTATATAGATTTCATTGATTTCTCGTCGTTTATACTTTTCTGTTGATTCCATGTATACTCCAGTTCTCTTTTTCTTGTTTCCTTCAATACTTTTTCATTCCTTTCATCTCGTCTCTCTATTTGGAGCGAAGGCAATTTTGAGTAGATTTACGATTGGTGCCTCCAGAGCCATTGACACGCAGAAAGACATGAGGTAAGAGGCAACGAGATTACCAAAGTACACGATCAACTATGATCAAAAATATATAAAAGAATAATGAAATTAGTAAAAATTGCCTTCTTTTGGAAATAAATGTATACAACAATACTTACAACGATGCCGTTGTGTAAATGCAGCGGTCCATCCATCTGTGTACTTGTAATCATCATTATAACAGGATGTACTAAATACGCACAGTAGGTAAGTCTAGAGAGTGGATAAAGGATTCTAAGTGATAATAGACTATTGACAATGGCAGCTGAGCCAGTGCAACATTGCACGACGATGAAAGCAACAGCCATTGCCCATGCGGTGTGACCAAGTGCAGCATAAACTGAGCTTGTAGTTACTGTTAGATCACCAGGATAGAGACCGTATACAACTGCTAGCATAATTCCACTGGAGATTATCCATCCAAGTAATTTCATCCACTGTAAATTTTACATAACGAGATGTAAATTAAAAAATATATAAATATATATCATCCACCGCTATCTTATTACAAGTTACTTATTCAATTTATTCTTACCACTGGTGTTTGAAGCTTGCAATTGGTTTTGAACAACATCCAACCAGTAATTGTGCCAATGAAATAAGGACCAGCTCTCAACCATGGCTTGTCATAGAGCTCGTCAAACAATGCAAATGGTTCTTGGAGTCTTCTCGAACATTATTTGAATATATTTACTAGCGTCATTTAAACTAAATCGTCATGTCAGATTAAATTAACAATTAAATCTACAATTTACCTTGCCACATAGTCATTATTGTATGCAACGGTGAATGTAGTAAACCAGGATGACACAATTATCAAAAATACTGTCACAGCAATGATCCGGATATATTTGACAGATAGTAGTAGTAAAAATATACCAAGTACGTAAAATTGGGTATCATTTGCCATGTACCAGCTCCATAGCATACACTGTGGGCAAAAACACCGCATTACTGGCCTCATTATAATGTCATTGAACTTTAATTATACTCTCGTTTCTTTCTATATTTTTGGCACTTCATTTTCCATAATATTTTTTACAATATGATATAATGTCCTTGATACTAATTCCCATATAGAAGAAATAAATTCTCTCAACTCTTGATTGAAAAAGAGCAATAGTTCTAATCAATTCGAAATGTACAAATAAAAGAACACAAAGACTGTAGCAATATCTAGATCTCTTGGATTAGTTGGGTTTTCTCAACAGCCTTCGTGATTCGGCTAGCACATACAGTGAGAATCAATTATTGGGAGCCAATCGAAGATTGCGGCCAACTAAAATAGGGGAGAGTGGAGTAATATAGACATTTCAATGAAATGGCTTGAGAAAAGTAAGGGATATTTGATTTTCATTCATTTTCAAGTGAAAAAGTCCATTTTTTTAAAAGTATATCGTCAAAAAATAGTTAAAGAACGTAGGAATTTTCCACTGATTCGAATGCTGAATAATTTGCAATAAAAACATTCCACAAGTTATCGTTTAATTCTGTTTGGTAATAACACTATTCATTTCACTCTCATGTAAATTCTATCATGAGATATTTCCAGTATGAGAAATACCCACTATCCGCTAAGAGATTAGGTAAAATTCAATGCTATATATTGATGATTAGAGGAATCGACAATTTAGAGAAGAAATCTATTGAAAACCATGAGTTATCCCTGCTGATTACTGATTAATAACGTGCGGTTTAAAAAAATTAATTTCAAGTCAGTCAGCGATGAATATTATTGTAAGTTTATTAGAGACTATTTCCAATAGTGGCTTGTTTGTTCCAAGTGAGTAAAAGGCTAAACTTACTGTAGAGACTCTACCAGACAAATGCCATTTTTCCAATTTTCTCATATTGCAAATAACAAAAAAACGTATTTTTTGAAACCCCAAAAATATGAGAATCAAACATAACACTTACCATCTCAGTTCTTGGATATAGGGAATTCACATAAAGAGCATTTCTCCACCAAAACTTCTCGCAGGTCAGATGATCAATGATGACTGGTGAAAAAACAGTTCGTGCTTGAGCGTGTTTAATTGCAATTTCATTCATTCCCAACACGAAAAGATAGGCCGGTGTTAATCTATCATTTCCATGAAAAATATATTCAAGTCGATGAAATTGTTTTAATCGTATAAAAAAAGAGATTTTCTTTTAAAAGTATTTCTCACCTTATAAATCTGTAGAGAATCATAATCATAAACTTGTTTGCACTACTTTTTATGAAATTATCACCATTGCTCTCCCTTGATCCTGTTGAGCGGTAGAATAAGATTGTTACTAAAAGTCCACTAGAGAAAATATAAAACTTTTATGAAATTTTCAATTTCCTTAACTGCGGAAATAATAATAAAACAAAACAATGATAAAAAATTGGAGCATACCTGATAAAGAAAAATGTGTCAACAGAGAATGTAGCATTGCTAATTGTCTGGAACATGAAGTTCCTCTCGGTGACTGTGCGTAAAGTCTTATTTTCTGTAATGAGAGAAGAAAGAGGTAAAATTTCGAATTGATGAAACTTTAATCAAAAATACCTAAAAAAAACAAATTCGGATACATGATATGACATGGTAATTATGAACAGAACTAAATGAATCAGATGAATTACCCGCTATGGAGAAGACCTGAAGATAAGTGTGGACCAGGACAACCCAACCGAGGGAAAGAACACGAAGACCATGAAGGCAAGTAAGACTCTCTCTTGCTGCAGGTTCGGTACTTATTATTCTTGCACCATTATTGATTGGACTGAATGCTAATAAGCACTTTATCCAAAAACCTAAATTAATTGGAAACAAAAAAAAATCAATTGCATTCATTTGATAAGTGAATTCATCATTATGAATAATTGAAGAATTAATAATACGTGACCTTTTCTGCATTTTCCTTCTTTTATTGTCTCTTCACACGCAGGCTGTGACGTGCCTTTTTCGATTTTCTCAATGAGCCCTTTCCCATTATCTTTGATCATTGAAATCCTGCTATTTACCACTAAATTCTTATCAGTATAAGTACTGCCTCTCTCATTGTTATTAGAACCATGTGATGTAGATTCAATATCAAATTCGGAAGTAAGTTGTTTATAGTCGTAGACTGTTGCTATCACCATCAGAAAAATAATCATCCCACCAATAGAACTGGAAAAATTACAAATAAAAAAATCCTTAATACTTGAATATTTCATTTTTTTTATGCTATTGATTTTATTATGAACTTTTCTAGTGGAAAAGACTCATGTCAAGATAAATGATATCCTGCAATGCAATAAATTTCATGGGCAATTTCTCAAAAAAGTCACTCATCAATTCGGTAGAAAGAAAAAGAAAATCATGAATCTATTTAAATATTGACAAGAGGGCAGAATTCCCCCAGTCCTTGCTTGCATCAATTGCCTAGCAAATTTGCGTTTATATTTCAGTTTTAAACTAGTAATTCGAATATTCTCGTCTCTCTTTGTTATTCACATTCAGGTGCTAATTATTCTAATCAAATGGCTGAAAACGTAGTCGCGCATTCTCATACGACGAAAATTGTGAATAATTGTTTCATCCTTGAATTTTTATGAGATAACAATTGCATTTGAACTGCGTTAGGATCGACGAATAATATTCGAGAATGGCCGTTCAGGTTAAATGATTGTGGGAGTCGGAAATAGAGAGAAAAAGGAGAAGAAGCAGCAGTTTAATTCTACTTCAGTTTGTTTGGCTTCACTTCGTCTGCGATTAATATCCCACTATTACGAATGAGCTAACATCTCATACAATATCAATTAATTATTCAGACGCTATATTGTTGGGATTTCAAAAATTCATCTTACCATTGAAATAAAATTAGATATTGCACCGAATTTAGTGATGACCGAACCTGGCTGCACTCGTGGAATGCACCCAAGCGATAATGCTATACAACTACTTTCACGTGAACGCGCCCGGTTTGTGCTTTCTACGATATCTCTTGCGTAATGCTACTGGGTGTATATGTCCATACTAAAGTTCTATTACACCTGCAATAATCCTTTGCTACTTGAGAATTTCTCGCTATTGATATATCGCACGACATGGTGTAATCAAATAAATTTTAAAAATGAAATGAAGATAGTTATTCAAATTATGAATTTTCTAGAGCCTCGATATTCAGGAAAAATATGAAAACTATATAAACATGAAGCTTCCTAACAGGTCATTAAGTTTGTTCAATGAAGAGATGATTTCTTCATGTATAATGATGAAGATTAAATGAAATGATTTATCATGGATTCAACTCTTTCATAATTCTAGGACAACATCAACTCACGTAGTTCAAAATTGTTAATCTTACCCTGAAAATGCACTGTTGTGAAAGGCACATTATTCAACAGTTTCATACTCGGGCTTTTGAACTCTGGGCCAACTTATTTTTTGCACTGCATTGCACATTGCAGTTACAAAGTTTTTTTTTTTTCTCATAGGTGACTAAACTATGTACAGTGTAAATCAGGGCGTAGATTGTAACTTACCTTGAGAGATGAAATAGAAGCGGAGACACTCTTAAATTTAAAACAGCAATTTGTCATTGCAATATGTAGGAATTATAATGGCTTTAGTCTATAATGAAGGCAAGGACAGATCTCTCATTTCAAGTGTTCAAAGGTTTCAATGAAAGAATTCAAAGGATTGTGTTAGGTACTTGGAAGTAAGAAATGACCAAGGCTTCAGATCCTAGTGGCATCTCTCTAACTTTCCTCTAATATATTCTTCCTTGGATGAATCAATAGATATATAATATTGAAGTGATGTCACAAAATAATAAATAAAATATACAATGTTATCTCATGAATTATCTCATAGGTAATGGGCCCCCGATATCAAACTAACATAATATATTTTTGGCCTTTGATGCTTTATTTTTTTACCTCACGGAAGGCTGCCCACAATATTGGCGAGGTTGCACAAACGCATCGAAAAGAAAGTGCAGAAAGTGTTACGCGAGCGTGCGTGTACCTCATTTTTTATTTTCTTTTTCTCCTCGTCTCAATGCATAACATCAAATGTATCGTCTGATATCGTTTAATCGATTAAATTCAAAATTGAATGAGGAACCATTTTATGAAGGAAAAATGAAAAACTTTATATTTATTTGGAATTTGTGTGATTGCATAAAATAATACAGTTATAGCCGCTTCGGCACGTTGATATGTCAATGAGAATGAGAGCATACATGAATGTAAGGGAGGGCCGGGCAAAACGAAATACCCAAAGTTTGGGAAGAAAAATCTCGACAAGGGTTCAACTTTTTTCATATTGTTTTAATTTATGTTTTGCACTATTTTCGGAGAGAAGGAGGTGGGTACAGAAAGGGCATGAAGGATTAAACGGATACATCTCAGCTTTGATGTTTAACATTATGAACATTGCTCGAAATCAGTGAAAATATTTGAAATCAATGTAATAATTTTACGTCGAGTTATTTGAGCCAAAAAAAAAAAACGTAAATCTCAAGTAGCATCGATCGCTATCAGGCTTGGATCATTTGAGTATTTCGCCTTGCCCGGCCCAGCCCTATATTGAATTGCAGAGAAATAAGTTATCCCACCTACATCTACTAAAATTAGGGGATGACATCTGTTCTAATAGACAAGCTATTCCATCTATTTATGGGAGAATTTCCAAGGGAGTTGTAGTGAGACATAATATTCAATTTTCTTTGCCTACTCCAAATTCTATTGGATTGATAATGGTGACTCTTGTAAAATCATAATTGACTTACGCTACCAAATACTTTCGGTTATGAAAATATTCTCGTTGCTTTGTACTCACCCAAGTATGTAAAACTTTGGATCATTCCATGCTGAATAATCACTGGATGGGACTGGTTTGACAGTTACAATGGTTAATTCTGGACCTGATAATCGATGCGTATTTTTACCCTCTTCTTCAACTCTATCAGCACTTGCTCGGAGCATTGATGACAACGAAACAGGATCGCACGTTCCAGGAAGACAGAGACCGAGAAATAATTGTCTCGTCTGAAAAATTATGAAAGGAATTTTTTTCAGCTACATACTTGTCAGAAAAAATGTATATTTCTATTCTCAAGCAAGTTTCCAAAGAATTGTTAAATTCAAGAAATATATATATCGTCGTCTCAGTAATGAATGGTCGCGAGTGCCCAAAAACTTGTTTTCTCAGAATAGCTCTTAAATATTGATAATTTCTCCCTCAAACCCGCAATAATCTATGGCGAATGATCTCGCCTCTCATTTAGAATTAACCCCAGTACGTCGTAATATATAGAACCCGAGATATCCTCTAAAAAGGGGAGAAAAAAAAAGAAAATGGAAAGAGTTTGTGGCCAAGCAAGTGCAATCTTGAAAAAATAGATTCTGACACATGTTTTCCACCAGAATTTCGTTCCGCTTTTCAATTGATTTGTTTGAGTTAGTAAATACGATAACAAGTGGAAATGCAATTGTAAATAATATAGGAATATTTTTAAATGAGAATCACTGTTTTAAATCTTATTAATTTTTTGGTTTTCAATGGAGAATACAATCTAGCTATGAACGGAGAAAAAAAAGTGGTTTTCGTATTCATTATCTTCCGCTTGGATTGCTGCTTCAACTTTCAGCCGTTGAAAACCATTCATCCCAAAATTTTAAAATACATTAGAGTATAATTAAATAAATCAATGAAATACTTACTAATGGTTCAATGTCACTGGGAAAATTTAATCCGATTCTGGCTACATGAAATTTGACGTGATAGGGCGGTGCATCTACACCAGGAATTCCCGTGATGCCATCATCACCAGTACCATTCACTTCTCGACAAAGTGAACTTGAGCCAAGCCAGAAACCATTGCCAAAGTGAAACTGTGAACTGTAACGTCCACTTGCATCTGACACTGAGAATGGTAAATGGAATTAAATAAATGTAGTGTAAAATTCGACTGATTATGAAAGGCCATGTTTCATGAGGCATCTTACACGACTAATTGTAATGGTTCATTAAGTATTTATTCACAAGTATAAATTTAATTCAAATATCCCGCAGCATTATCGCTCGACTCTTTTTCAGTGGTATACAATCATTACTCCGCAAAAATATTCGCAGAAAAAATATCTTATCTTTCGTCGATAATTACAGAATTACGTAAAAAAAATTCCCCGGAGTTAATAATTATTGATTACATAGTGGACGAATTGAATAATCTATATTCAAGAGAGTTTTACACCATGCAATCCGTGTGAATTCCACTCAACTTCTGATGTATACAATATACATAGAAGAATCCAACTTGGATATCAATGAAAATTACAGAAAAAAGAGGAAAATTAATTATAAATACAATTATAGTCGCAATTAGTGTATTTGGTCGAGTCGCCTCTTTCTTTTCCCCAATAGCATTTTCATGTACAAAGTTCATTGTCGAGTTACATAAACCGTTTGACATCTACAACTCGACAAGTAGAAAGTGTCGGTAGTCGGTTTTTCCCCTCATTCCTTCTACTTTGCGCTCTCTCTCTCTCTCTCTCTCCTCAGTTTGGAAATACACTTGAGGGAGACCTCATGGACGGATTACATCGGCTTTTGCAGCATACATTTCCAGCAAAACTGTATTTTCACTTATTACGAAAAGTCATCAATCAAGAATCATCACCCAAGGCCCACATACCCATGCCCATATCTACATATACATACATGCAGATGCATACAGAGTTGTTGATAAAAAATATGTAAATTAAGATTCATCAATTCCCTCATTTGGAGAAGAAAATGAGTGACAAAGCTAGATGAAATGAAAGCTTTATTTATTTGGCAATAAAAATAATTATAATAATTTGAGAATTTTACAAATACTCATTGCACTAGACTCTAGTGACTAGAGAGGGTCTCATTTTATAATAAAACAAAGAATAATCTGTACTCGTAAATTCCAACCTTCTCATTATCTCAAACAAAGAAACAAAAGGTAGAGAGACACTTATTGACTTAGCAAGTTCATTTTGAAGAACAAGCATTGCTATGAAATCGTATCTCATCCAGTTGAATGATTATTTTGTAATCAGGGTATCGTGACAAATACATACGCTATGGAACATTAAAAGTCCTTTTCATGCCCAGTAGTATTTCACGATTTTATGATTTTGTATAAATATTATCATTTACGGAAATGGAAAATAGTTGAATATTCATTTCTACTATGCTCGTCATCCAATTATGGTGCTTTTAAACACCTCAGTAGGTGACAAAATTTAATTTGAAGAAGCTAGACAGTATATTGATAAAATTTTTACTTCCATGGAAGATCACTCATAGTAATTGCGTAAACTAGCAAAATTTAAAGAAGAGAATTGCACTATTTTTATCTTCGAGTTTTCAAAAAAAATCCGAAATTGAACATACTGAAAAAAGAAACTGATGAAAAAGAAAAAATGAGGTTGTGTAAAAAATTATTTATATAGTTTCTACAGCATGTACATATAACCACAAAATTGTGCAAGTTTAAAATGCAAGTGCAAAGTTATTTCATGCTGGTGTGCAAGTGAAAGGTGTGCTATGAACGTTGTAGTGTCACTTTCGTGGTTATTATGAAAGCTACCTTGAATGTCATCAAATGATGTGCGAAAAAAATCATCAGTGGCAAATATTCAATCTCATCTATGGATAGTCTTAATTGTTGTAACATGATTACCATAAACTGTTTGGGAAATAATTATTTCTCTGTCCATAAATTTGTTATACATTATAAATTCACTCACTTCTAGCAGCCCATGATTTTCCATTTTTGAGAGCATCAAGAAATAATTCCATATCTTTACGGCAATCATTGCGAAGTTTTCCTGGTACCTTGATCCATTTCAGTGGATCATAAAGGTCACTCAGCCACTGCACGCTATTAGCAGTTTTTTCCAATTTCTCTTTCATAAAATCAAGGTCAAAATCCCTTGAACCCTCCTCACTTTTGGCAACACTCTTCAAATAATTCCTCCAGTCTAATTCTGGATTATTTTTACTAAAAGCTATAAACTGATCACGACCACCGTTGTTTGGTGTTTTTGAATCAAAAAATTTAGCGGTCTCATTAAAATTTAATTCTTTAGTATTATTCAGCACCGGTGCTAATTTTTGCGGTCTACTCAATCGTAAAATATTTGATTCAGTTGTATTCCCAAATACAATACTTATAGAAGAAATAATGAAATATAGAAATAGTACTCTCATAGGCGTTTCAATCATTTTCACTTGGTTTTACTCGATGACCGGAAAACCTAATGATACTATATTCAATTAAATTGTAATTTTCCCAATGAACCGGAACGCACAAGATGAAGAGCCCATATTTTTTCACATTAATAATTCTTTTATTGAGTAATATGTATTAAGTTAAGTATCTTTCTGCTCTTTCATCTCAACAGATATAAGCAATTAATAATGGGCGAAATCTTGACTTGTTTTTCAAATCTCTTTATATCTCTCCCTTATCAATAGGCCCTAATAACCAATATTTCCTTGAACTTGGAAATTTTCGCACTAAATATATTAGAAGGGATAATGATGAGCCAAAAAATATTTGTTTCACTCGAAACGCTCAAATAACTCAATTTCAAACTTGATTCTCGTGTCACCAACTTGAGGCGCTAAATTTAATCCACGTGATTCACTGAAGGCAAAAGAGCAGAGAAATTGAAACAAGTATATTTATATGAATGGACAAATTATGTAGACAACAATAAACCGGGTAATGTAACACGCGTGGCCAAGCTCACCACGCACTGAATGAAGCGAATCAACGTGCTCCCCGAGTTTGCCATTCGGATTTCCCCTTTCTCTTCCATAAAACAACGAATGCATTTCCTTATTCAGGGGGAAAAAACCTGCTATAATATTGTCACCTAATGCAGGCATCAGCCTCTCTTGAAAATTTGTTTATTGCACTTTTTCCATTGATCTTCTTGAGATTATTGATTATTCATTTTTCTTATTTATCAACTATATATACGAAGTCAAAAGGACGAGAAGAATCATTTAGGTATCCCTTTTTCTCTTACAGAAATTTGAATTATCGAGGTCTTGATCTGAAGATTTACCCAGTGACAAAAAATGATACAAGATTAGAGTAATGATTGACACGTTACAGCGTAATCTATCAGAAGGACATGAAAAATAGATAAACGTTGATTTTTCTTTTCTCCAAAACCTATATATGACGGATTATAGAAAACGTCTGATCATACCATTTGGCTTCTCGAAGGTTATGCAACATATTGAGCTCTCTACACCATGGAGTTATTCAAAAGTGTACGGTAAAGTAACCGGTCTGGTCGCAGGAAGCAGAACGCATGTGTATCATGTGCAATGGGATGTTGAATTAATCTGGGAAAGTGACCCCGTAGAAAGCACATATATTTTACAAATATTAATGGGGAAGTTATATACCTCTTTCGATATATAGGGGAAGGTGGGGCAAAACGGACATCAGGGGTAAAATGGACACATCTAAATTTTTCGGCAAATATTATCTAAAACTCTTGAAATTAATAGAAATATTGACAGTAGACTGTTTTTGATGATTTCATTGGAAAGCTGAGGAAATTTTAGGCGCGAAGCAATTGCCGGAATTAATTTTTTTTAATTTTTGGGGATTTTGACTTTTTTGAGCATTCTAGAGAGGTAAAACCTTCCTTTTTTTGAAAATTTTCATTTTTTTGAGAATATCTTTGGTTCTATTTGTCGTAGCGTAAAAATTTCGAGGGGAGGTGGAAGGTGAGATCATTTGCCATCAATTTATCGGGTTTTCAATTTAAAAATATCGATTTTTAAGGTATTTATGGGTATTTTCGTGAAACAGTTTTGTGGAACAGTTTTTGGCCTATAACTATCCCAAAAATTGATATTTTTGAATTCAAAACCCCATAAATCGATGGGAAATGAGCTCACCTTCCATTTGAGACCATCCCCGAATTGCTACGACAAATAGAACCAGAGATATTCGCAAAAAACTGAAAATTTTCAAAAGAGGAAAGCCATTTTACCCCTCAAAAATGCCGAAAAAAATCGAATTTTCAAAAACATCGAAAAAAATAAATCTGACACTCTTTTTTCGGCTAAAATTCCAGCTTTTCAGTAGAATCATCAAAAAAAATCCATCTCTAACCGTTTCCTTACAGTGTCCATCTTGCCCCACTCTCTCCTATATATATATTTTTTTCCTTCTTGGCTAGACTCCCGGTTGGGAGTATGTGTGTCGTTCCGATATATATTTTAAGCATAAATCCATTATATCCCTGATATCTATTTCATCCCACCTTCACTCACATACTCATTTGTTCACTAATTATTATTGGGAAAAATCAGAATGGTACAAGATGGATACATTTTCATATTACTATTTGTTCACTCATATGAAATTTTCCGGGCCGAGAATAATTTATTACATACAATTCAACTATAGTCTCTCTACTTTTAAAAAATAACTAGTCAATCGATGAATTCAATGATAAGAAAGCATGATAATTTCTATATTTTAAGGGTCAATTACTATCATTTCATAATAATGTAAGTTGTTTATGCTCGCAGAATGGAAAGTTGACTCATGAATTTTCAAATATTATCTATTAGAAAAGAGATTCCAAGGAAAAAAAAACTATTGTTAGCTATGAAATATTCATGCAATGATAGAAAAATTTTCTACTTTAATTCCGTCGATAAGCATCAGAGTTAGGTCGATTGTTGAAATCTATCCCGTCTTTCATCATTCCTGCATTACATTCAGTCACTCTAAGACATTACCATTTGAATTTTTGCTTCTCGAATACACTCACAGATGTCGTTTATGTATTAGAGAAGTGCTGATGGTCGATTGAATGCCTTTCCAAAAAAAAAAAAAAAAATCCAAATTCTATTCGAGTGGCAAGAAAATATTACATAAAGCGACTGATACTACTGTACCCACCTTCAATCACGGTCTACCAAGTATTCTGTGCATTTTCCAAGTATCAGACGTTCTCAAAACGCGATTTTCCGAATTGGCACGGAGCATTACTCTAACAATTGTCATTTGAAATTTTCTTTCTTTCTTCCAGATTGAAATGTGTGCCACCGAGTGCCAAAAAATTCAAGGAGTCTCGGGAGAATGACTCATTTTTCAATATTTTTTTTCTGAAGACTCAAATATATGCTCAATGACTCCCCGAAATATGATTTTATTGCTTTTCTTTTTAACTAAAGAAAAAAAAAATTGGCGTAACCCTTCAATGAATTCTGCTATATAATGCTGCGTTTGGCAGTCTCAATAAGTTTCTGCATTTTTTTGTTAAATTGTATTTTATCTATCCTTATCCTATTCTAGATTAAAGTCCTATCCATTGCAAAAATTACCGTCAGGATGGCCGAGCGGTCTAAGGCGCTGCGTTCAGGTCGCAGTCCACTTCTGTGGGCGTGGGTTCGAATCCCACTTCTGACAGTTAAATTTTGCCACAATATATCATTTCTTATTTAACCAACAATATCATAGTTATTAGTGAAAGGACAGTATCTTTATATCTTAACAGAAAATATTTTGATAAATCAAGAAATACATCTCTTAAAATTGATTGAGACGCGCTTTGGAGATAAAGATCATCTCATAATTCACCTGAATCGAAATGAATTCTCATTGGCCATTGACTATTCTGGAATTTAAATAACATAAAATTGGAAAATGTATATTCCTGAAATATATATATTTCTCCCTCGAACAAAGCTGAATCTTTGATCGTAAAATACAATTATAACACATTAATGATCATCCCTCAACATTTTTGAAATATTATTGGTAAATTATTGCTCTACGTGACTCGTGCAATGTCCAGCATCTGCCGTACGACGTGTAGCGGTTCATCCTTTACATTAAAGTCCATCGAATGAGCTAGAACGAGTAGTGAACTCTGCTCAATTCTCGCGCAGTATTCTATATTTGAGCAACCTACATAAGAACTAATGGTATTTTCCATGTTTGACATCACTCCAATAACTGTGGTACACGCAAGTCTAAAATCATTCACTAGATCAACGATTTATATTGTACATAACGTGTGCACAGCCTCTCCTGCACCAACATATGGAGCCCAATCGCGGTGGTAATTCTGCGATTAGCATTAATAGCACGTTGACTACAGTAAACGGAAATAGTCGGGTGTGCGGCAGAAAATGAACTGGTCTTTTACTTATTATACTTACCGCTAATCTAAGCCTATCCAGATCCATTACGTATGTATTAGCACAAGCACCATATTTCCTTACTCTTGTGGTAAATCACCGTAGATTGAAGAAATCACACTTTACTATCATGAAATTTATTCATCATGATGCTGCTTGCCATTTGACATTTACACTGAATACTGTACCAAAGTACACTTAAAAAAAAAATAGATTTGCGAAATGACTATTGCTGACAGACGATACGTGATTTAATGCTCAATAGAAAAAGCAACGAAAAAGCCTGGAATCTTTGAGCAAGAAAAAACATGCGATATAAAAATAATAACAGTTAATAGTAACCGTTGGAATTGGAATGACTTGTTCTTTAACTCAATAACTCATGAAGGCTATCTCGAAAATTCGAATTTTGCACTCAAGTAGTCCATGAGAATCATGATTGTGTCATCAATAGTAACTTTACTATTGATTCATAATCCAAAGAAAAAAACAATGTCAAATAAATAGGACACACGACGTGATACCGTTGGAGAATTGTTGAGGACAAACATGCCGATTGGACACCGATCACCATAGAAATGAGGTTGAGCATAGGTATTGTATCACGTGGCAGCGAGTTTTCATCCGTGATTTAACAGAGTTGAATATAATGGTTGCCTCTCTGGGAAATTTTATCGTACTACCAGCATCCACTTTGCTAGTATACAGCCAGCTTCATGCCATCACGAATTAAATGCTGGTGAAACACAGTCAGTCAGTATCTTGTAGGTATTTACACGCATACATAATATTGATCGACTTTTTATCGATAGTCCATTCATTCTCACTATATTATATCAATTATTTTATTATGAAACCATACAAAATAGAAATTGTATTTTTATTTGACGGAAATAGGGACTCAGAAATCCCGCCGACAGAACTGTTATCTGTTCAGTTTCGATTGTTCTTTAGGCTCACTATTGGTTTATATATTTGTATTTTGGAGTTATATAGAATGAGGCAAAGTGGTACCGTTAACTCTCGACGCTGACGCAATGATGGCCCGCGTGGAGATAACTTGGAATTTGTGACGTAAATCTTCATCCTCCACTTCTCAATTCTTCTTCCTTCACATCTCTGTATTATTATTGTTCTTTACTTTGAATACTTTTGGAAGAATAGACCAGCTGAGTGGAATATTTTTATGCTGCCGAGAATTCGTAAATCATCTACTTCTTGTGCAAAAAACATAGAAATTTAATGCTGAAGGTCAACAATGGAGATGTAGGATTCTCTGCACTCAAAGTAGTTTCTGTCTATTGAGTCGGTATTCGCGTATCGCCAATTAATGATACTTAACCAACACTGAGAATTGAAAATTATATCATCGTCATTACGTCAAGGATTACTGATCTTTGTCATCTATGTGAATAGAAGTATAAATATCGTCGTTCTAGAGTGAAAAGGGCGTAACAAAATAGGAAATGTGGTTATGATTGTGTGCTATTAATTGGAATTTACATTTTTGAACGACAACCGTTACTGCTACGACATAATCGTTATCAGTTACTGAGTTGATGAATTACTTGTAATGAATAAAACCTGTACTTTAAATACATCAAAAAGACTTTTGTGGATGAAATTCGTCCCATTCTACCTCCACATCCACTACTTGCTAATTATTATTTTGGATTTTTGCTTATTTGATTTTTTGAGAAAAATATCAAGTTTTCGGTGGTAGACTATCTTTTATTCAGTTAGCCGCACACTCATTCTTGGCTCCATGACCGGTAACGGTTAATTCTCGAAAATCCGAGGAAACAAACTGATACCGGCCCATGAATTTGCGGTACAGTTTCCGGGAGCTCTAGCAACTTACATGCCTCAGAAAGATTAACGTTTTCAAATCGCTCCTATAAAACAAATCTCCGATTAACACCCGGAACGAAAATCCCGTAATAATTAGGGTGAATTAAGTTGCGTCAGACTCTGAATGAATAAAAAAAAAAAATGTAACTGAAAAAAAGATGAGAATTCTTATTAATCAACTGAGCAGATAGTACAACAGGACCGTTGTGAATTCATTGTTCTCAGTTCTATAGTCGCCTTCCCCTCCCGTTTTTTCCATACTTCTGTTTTTCCTATGATTCAAATAATTTGGGGAATTTAAAAGTAAAACTATATTTCATGATGAATTTAGCTGAATTAATTTTAATAGGATATACTGAAAAGTTTTTATTGTTGAAGAGTGAAATAATTCAGAAAACTGGTTCAGCAGCCCACGTGTGTATCATTTTATCAATTTGAGATTTGTACATAGACGAGCCAGTGCCCAAACATACTAATAATAAGACCATATCATGTAGGGGAGAGGCGGGCAAAATGGGATAGCATTTTTATTTTAGCTTTTTCAAAAAAAATTTTTTTCGAATTCTCTTAGTTTTCAGATGAATAAATTCATTCCGATTTTTTTTTCCGTAAATTCCGATTTTTCTCTCAAAATGGAAAGCCGGGCAAAATGGGATAGCCAATTTTCTGGGGGAAATTTTTTTTTTCAACCATTTTTTCAACTTTCTTTTTGAGGCAGTTTTTACAGTTTTTACTTCATCTTCATCACTTGATGGTGAAGTGTGGAACTCTCTGGCTTGAAGTTCCTGGATTTTTTTCAAATGTGTACTATAACCAGCTAGAGAAAAAAGAGGGATTAAGGTGTTCCTGTCCGCATAGTCAAAAAAAAAGTTAAATTTCTGTAGGGGAAGGTGGGGCAAAATGGACATCAGGGGTAAAATGGACACGTCTAAATTTTTAAGCAAATATTATGGAAAACTCTAAAAATTAATAGAAATATTGGCGGTAGATTGTTATTGATGATTTCATTGGAAAGCTGAGGGAATTTTAGGCAAGAAACAAGTGCCGGAATTAATTTTTTTGAATTTTCGGCGATTTTGACTTTTTTGAGCATTTTAGAGGGGTAAAACCCTTCCTTTTTTTGAAAATTTTCAGTTTTTTGAGAATATCTTCGGTTCTATTTGTCGTAGCGTAAAAATTCCGACGGGAGGTGAAAGGTGAGATCATTTGCCATCGATTCATAGGGTTTTCAATTTTTAAGGTATTTATGGGTACTTTTGTGGAACAGTCTTGTGAAACAGTTTTTGGCCTATAACTATCTGAAAAATTAATATTTTCGAATTCAAAGCCCCATAAATCGATGGAAAATGAGCTCACCTTTCATTTGAGACCAACCCCAAATTGCTACGACCAATAGAACCAGAGATATTTGCAAAAAACTAAAAATTTTCTAAGAAGGAAAGACTTTTTACCCCTCAAAAATGCCGAAAAATATCGAATTTTCAAAAAAATCGAAAAAGATACATTTGATACTTGTTTTTCGGCTAAAATTTTCTCAGCTTTTCAATAGAATCGTCAGAAAAAATCCATCAGTAACCGTTTCATTACAGTGTCCATTTTGCCCCACTCTCCCCTATAAAATTATTAATAACAATTTATACGAGATGAAATTCTCAAATTTGATGAAGTGAGTCTGTAAAGAATGTAATGAGGAATAAAATAAGTCTTTAGAAACAAAAAATTAATTGAAAATTGAAGAATTTTCTGTGCTTTTCACATTCTTTTAAGTTTTGAAGGAATTTTCAAAACTACAGAAAATTTTACAGTTTTCAAGGGATTTCTTGTTTCCAGGACTTAGTTCATTTCTCATTACATTCTTTACAGATTCGCCTTTATTAAATTTGTGAATTTTATCTCGTAGAAATAGTTATTCTCGTATAAATTGTTATTTTTATACAGAAATTGAATTTTTTTTTGACTATGCGGACAGAAGCACCTTAATCCCTCTCTTTTTCTAGCTGATTACGGTACACAATTAAAAAAAATCCAGGAACCTCGAGCCAGAGAGTTTCATACTTCACCATCAAGCGATGAAGATGAAGAGCCACCGAGCCCGCCGAAACGTGTACTGAGGTCTTCAGTGAAAACTGCCTCAAAAAAAAAAAATTTTAAAAATCGTTGAAAAAAAAATTTTTTCCCCCAAAAAAATTGGCTATCCCATTTTGCCCGACTCTCCCCTATATACTGTTTAGCATTATTATTATTAGTTTTATTATTATTATTATCATCATCATCATCATCATCATCATCATCATCCTCCTCCTCCTCCTCTTCATCATTATCATTATCATAATCATTGAAGCTTCGTGAGCGTGAAGAAAAAAAATTGAAATATTTCAGTGTAAACCTTCATCCATATTCTCACTCACACGCTCTAACTGCTCATACACTGTGCACTGAATTCTTCAAGCAAAAAAGAAAGGAGGAAAGAAGAGTGCGTTATTATACCTCTTACGTTGTCTGACATAACAGTACATATGTTGATTCGTATACGAAAAATATTTACTCCTGCGTTCCTCCATCGAAAACTTGACTTACGCTCACAACAAGTATTATCTACAATGTTCTCATAACAAAAAATAGTCTATATACAGTTTTAAACGTCATTTAAAATTGAAATAATTTCTTATAATTATTACCCAAGCGCCCAACACAATTAATGAATTGTTCTCTGGAAATTGAAGCTGCGATTTTATCGTTAGATAATTTGAAAAATTAATTGTTGAGAAACAACATTGTGTTGAGAGGAAGGAAAAGTAGAATATACACACAGAAAACACTGAGCGTAGAAGACGCGCAGAAGTGCGTAATCACTGCACATGTGTGCGTACTTCACGTTCTCACAATCGAACGTGATGTACGCACACTCGGTGCGTGATGTACGCACACGTGTGCGTGATGTACGCACTCTTTTTGCGTGATCTACGCACACTTGTACGTGATCTACGCACACTTGTGCGTGATCTACGCACACTTGTGCGTGATCTACGCACACTTGTGCGTGATCTGCGCACAGTTGTGCGCGATCTACGCACACTTGTGCGTGATCTACGCACAGAGGTGCGTGATGTACGCACAGAAGTGCGTGATGTACGCACAGAAGTGCGTGATGTACGCACACTTGTGCGTGATGTACGCACAGTTGTGCGTGATATCGAAACACCGTAAATAAGCGAAATAAAGCGAAATAAAGCGAAATAGACGTTAATATGGGATCAGGAGGGAGTTTTTCCAGTTTTTCGTAAGTATCTCGGTGAATAAGCGAGATAGAGCGAAATAGATATCAATATTGAATCAGGAGAGAGTTTTTTCAGTTTTTCGCTATCATCTAGGTAAATAAGCGAGATGGAGCGAAATGGACGTTAATATGGGATCATCTGGGAGTTTTTCCAGTTTTTCACGATTATCTCGGTGAATAAGCGAGATAGAGCGGAATGGATGTTAAGATAGGAGCAGGAGGGAGTTTTACGTGATTATCTCGATGAATAAGCGAGATAGAGCGAAATTGATACCAATATTGAATCAGGGGAGAGTTTTTTCAGTTTTTCGCTATGATCTCGGTAAATAAGCGAGGTAGAGCGAAATGGACGTTAATATGGGATCATCGGGGAGTTTTCCAGTTTTTCGCGATTATCTAGGTGAATAAGCGAGATAGAGCGGAATGGACGTTAATTTGGGAGCAGGAGGGAGATTTCCCAGTTCTTCGTGATTATCTCGGTGAATAAGCGAGATAGAGCGAAATTGTTACCAATATTGAATCAGGAGAGAATTTTTTCAGTTTTTCGCGATTATCTCGGTGAATAAGCGAAATAGAGCGGAATGGATGTTAAGATGGAAGCAGGAGGGAATTTTACGTGATTATCTCGATGAATAAGCGAGATAGAGCGAGATTCATACCAATATTGAATCAGGAGAGAGTTTTTTCAGTTTCTCGCTATCATCTAGGTAAATAAGCGAGATGGAGCGAAATGGACGTTAATATGGGATCATCGGGGAGTTTTTCCAGTTTTTCGCGATTATCTCGGTGAATAAGCGAGATAGAGCGAAATGAACGTCAATATGAGTTCATCAGGGAGCTCTTTTAGTTTTTCGTGATTATCTCGGTGAATAAGCGAGATAGAGCGAAATGGACGTCATTATGAGATCATCAGGGAGCTCTTTTAGTTTTTCGTGATTATCTCGGTGAATAAGCGAGATAGAGCGAAATGGACGTCAATATGAGATCATCAGGGAGCTCTTTTAGTTTTTCGTGATTATCTCGGTGAATAAGCGAGAGAAGGCGAGATGGACGTTAACTTACACTACTCAAAAAAATTCAAGGAACAAAAAATTTTTCCATTTTTTTCAGTGATTTTTGGAAGACTGTAACTTTATGGAAAATGGTCGGATTGAAATTAAGAAAAAAGCATTTTGAAGCTTGAAATGTCTAGTTTTGAAATCTTTCAAGGAAAATTTTTTTGGAGCATTCCCTATGATGCAAAGAGAGGAAAAGAAGCGAAAGAAAAAAAATCAAATTTTTTGTCATTTTTGAAAATGGTCTACAGGCTCAGAAAAAATTTTTGCAACTTGACCAATGCAAGGATCACTTAGCCCAACTCTTTAGCTTCAATTTCTTTTTTTTTTTTCCTTCGTACAATCATTTGTCTCTGAGATATCGACTGTTGAATGAAATTTCGTCTTTTTCTCTTCGATCATCGATATCTCGTGAACTACTGATCGTACAGCGAACGGATGGTGGGTTTCACAAACTTGAATAAATTCTCTAGAGGTGGCTTTTGGAATTTGATTTTTAAAAAAATTAATTTTACACGTAATATTGGTTCGAAAAATTACCAAAAAATAACGTTTTTTCACTGTTCTCGTAAGTCTACCTAAACTTTGTCATTTTTCGGAGGACTGCTATTGTCTTTGGGTTTTTTCTTAGCTGAATGTATGCCCAAACACCCTGGAAAATTTCAAGTCAATTGGTTGAGCCATTTTTTCTCCCCGACCGATCAAAGTTGTAGCAAGAATTAAAGGAACAATATGCTGGTTCCTTCAATCCTAATTAATGAAGGTTTTTTTTTTGTAAAAATTTCGTTCCACACGCATACACATATTCTTGCAAATTTCAGTTTTTATCAAATTTATTTTTAATAAACGAAATATTCCGATATCCAATGTTCCAATGTCTTTTTCTCCTCATTTTCCGATCATTAGGTGAACCTTTAAGACGAAATTCTTACAAAAAAAAACCTTCATCAATTAGGGTTTAAGGAACAAGCATATTGTTCCTTTAATTTTTGCTACAACCTTGATCGGTCGGGAAAAAAAAATGGCTAAACCGATTGACTTGAAACTTTCCAGGGTGTTTGAGCATACATTCAGCTAAAAAAAAAACAATTCCAGTAGCAGTCTTCCAAAAAATGACAAAGTTTAGGTAGACTTACGAGAACAGTGAAAAAACGTTATTTTTTGGTAACTTTTCGAACCAATATTACGTGTAAAACTAATTTTTTTAAAAATCAAATTCCAAAAACCACTTCTAGAAAATTTATTCAAGTTTGTGAAACCCGCCATCCGTTCGCTGTACGATCAGTAGTTCACGAGATATCGATGATCGAAGAGAAAAAGACAAATTTTCATTCAACAGTCGATATCTCAGAAACAAATGATTGGACGAAGAAAAAAAAAAAAATTGAAGCTGAAGAGTTGGGCTAAATGATCCTTGCATTGGTCAAGCTGCAAAAATTTTTTCTGAGCCTGTAGACCATTTTCAAAAATGAAAAAAATTTTGATTTTTTTTCTTTCGCTTCTTTTCCTCTCTTTGCATCATAGGGAATGCTCCAAAAAAATTTCCCTTGAAAGATTTCAAAACTAGACATTTCAAGCTTCAAAATGCTTTTTTTAAAATTTCAATCCGTCCATTTTTCATGAAGTTACAGTCTTCCAAAAATCACTGAAAAAAATGGAAATTTTTTGTTCCTTTAATTTTTTTGAGTAGTGTAGTATCAGGAGGGAGTCTCTTCACTTTTTCGCGACTATATTGGTGAATAAGCGAGATAGAGCGAAGTAGACATATGGAATTATGAGGAAGTTTTCACATGAAATAATGTCCTTTTGATCCCAAATTAACGTGCATTTCGCTCTATTTCACTTATTCACCGGTATAGTCGTGAAAAATCTAATAAACTCCCTCCTGATCCTAAATTAACGTGCACTTCGCTGTATCTCGCTTATTCACTCAGAGAATGACGAAAAACTGGAAAAACTCCCTGGTGATCTCATATTAACGTCCATTTCACCCCATCTCGCTTATTCACCAAGATAATCACGAAAAACTAGACAAACTCCCTCCTGCTCCCAAATTAACGTCCATTCCACTCTATCTCGCTTATTCATCGAGATAATCACGTAAAACTGGAAAAACTTCCTCCTGCTCTCATATCAATGTCCATTCCGCTCTATCTCGCTTATTCGCCGAGATAATTGCAAGAAACTGGAAAAACTTCCCGATGATCCCATATTAACGTCCATTTCGCTCTATCTCGCTTATTTACCGAGATAGCGAAAAACTGAAAAAACTCTCTCCTGATTCAATATTGATATCGTCGCCTTAGAGTGAATGGGGCGTAAGTGCCAAAAACACGAAATTCTGGTGTGAAAGGGACGTATGTCCACTTATCACTCCAAAATTTCTTTTATGGCCTCTGCAACATTATTTGGATAATCGAAAATTGAAATAACAAAGTGGCGTAACTACCAATTTTAAAATGAAAGGGACGTATTTCCACACTTACGCCCTTTTGTTACTTCGTTTTCAAATGTTGAATAATTGATGAAGTTAAAGTGAAAAGGACGTATCTCCGCACTTACGCCTCTTTGTTTTTATAATTTTTTTTATCTCATGAGAATATTCGGAGTTACGACCTTTTGTTTTTAGGTTTTCTCATCTGGATTTTGGCACTTACGCCTTTTTGTTTTTAGCGATTTGTATCTAAACTATGGCACTTACGCCTCTTTGTTTTTAATTTTTTTCCGATGATTAGAGAAAATTCAATGAAAACACTAAAAACAAAGGGGCGTATCTCCGGCACTTACGCCTTTTTGTTATTAGTTTTTTCCCGATAATTAGGGAAAATCCAATGAAAATACTAAAAACAAAGAGGCGTATCTCCGGCACTTACGCCCCTTTGTTATTAGTCAGTGGTACTTACGCTTATGTGTTATTATTTTTTATTTTTTTACTAATATTGCGTAAAAGGCCTTGGAAAGCCTATTGGAGCAATACGCACTATTAGTGGAGATACGCCTTTTTGTTATTTTGAGAAAAAAAAATCGGGAAGAATGGCACTTACGCCCCTTTCACTCTAAGGCGACGATATCTATTTCGCTCTATCTCGTTTATTCACCGAGATAATCACGAAAAACTAGAAAAAATCCCTCCTGATCCCATATTAACGTCTATTTCGCTTATTTACCGTGTGTCGATATCACGCACAACTGTGCGTACATCACGCACAGCTGTGCGTAGATCACGCACTTCTGTGCGTACATCACGCGCTTCTGTGCGTAGATCACGCACTGCTGTGCGTAGATCACGCACTTCTGTGCGTAGATCACGCACAAGTGTGCGTAGATCACGCACAAGTGTGCGTAGATCACGCACAAGTGTGCGCAGATCACGCACAAGTGTGCGTAGATCACGCACAAGTGTGCGTAGATCACGCAAAAAGAGTGCGTACATCACGCACACGTGTGCGTACATCACGCACACGTGTGCGTACATCACGCACCGAGTGTGCGTACATCACGTTCGATTGTAAGAACGTGAAGTACGCACACATGTGCAGTGATTACGCACTTCTGTGCGTCTTCTACGCTCAGTGTTTTCTGTGTGTAGATAGAGAAATTAGGGATAAACGGACACATTGGATTTCACTTAGTGCTCGAAGGTATTATATAATGAGACTCATTTGCAATTAGTGTGAGAATTTGAGATGCAACAGTGAATTTACTCAATAAAGTTCATTCTCTTCTGATGCATGGAAACTATTATATTTATTGAATACTAATATAGACAATGTAAAATACTATATATTAGCAATGGTATGATAGAATCCAGTCTTGAGGTTCACGAAAGAATACAGTTACTCTTTGGCCCGCTCAAACTATCTGACTGGAATGTTTCCAGTTTTTTTTTTATACCCATATTACCATCAGTTAATTAATGGATGAATATATAAGCATTTTATAATTAGCAATCTTCATGACAAGGATAAATGTTTTCTAGCAGTGGATCACAGTGGGTAATAGATGAGAGCCTCTCCACTCTGCACATTTCAAACAAATACACTACGGTCATTTGCCAAAGCCCCACTGAGCCATGCGGAGTGATAATGGAGAAATTCTTTTAAAAAGCTACTGGCACCATGACACTGTTAGTATAATGCTTGGCTGTTGAGCGATGGGCTGGTTCTCTATACATTCTCACCATCTCAAATATTCATGACTATCAGTAGTTTAATACGTCATTGAATCATTCAGTAATTTAATAGTGATTGTGATACTTTTTTTTTGTTGTCAGGAGCTAAATTTTCATTATTATGTTAATAAAAAAGCCTTTACCATGAAAATTTCAATACAGCGCTAGATATAGAAATATTCCTCAGGCACTCAGTCTCTCAACATCCGTTGTTTTCTAAAACTATTTGGACACTAGAAAAAAGCACTTCATACATTCACTGTCGTGACACAAGCGCTTTCAACTATAATGCTACCTTATTAATTCTTCACGGAGTCTAATACGACATTCAACCTATTCATAGTGTTTACCGTTTGACATTCAACTTGGGGTATAACGAGGTAGAAATCTGCGGAAAGCTAGTGAAGGTAAAAGAGGTACACGCAGCCTAGCGCCTATTATTCATTAGACTTTGGTCGGCCAGTTAGTAGCGGTTTCCTGACATTTTCCTCTGGTTGAACCTTACTGAAGATGGCATAGGGCCATTTACAATGTGAAAAAATTTGAAAGATGACACGTACGACCCTTTGTTACTAAGACGACGATATATATGTGTGCTTGCAGTTGTATTTGTGGCTCGCACACGGCATTAAGGGATTACATTGGTTGAATTCAGATACAGCCAACTGGTTACACTCGTACACCTATAAATTTCACAATGCAAAGCTCTCAGAGTGTTTACGTTCTGCTATTATTTTCCGGTAGTTGAGAATCTCTCTCTCTCTCTCTTGCTCTTAGAATATTGCTCTGTCTTAGGAACTAAGAAGATCTATGATTTTTTATGTAATTTTCTGATTTTACTCATTATGTTATTGGATTGTCTTTCTTCGAGGTAGCAATGGATAGAAATGTATAAATTATCTGGACAATAGTGAATCCTCATTAATTTGTGGAAAAAATACAGCATCATGAAATATTTCAAAGGAAATTTGCCATTATTTTTTTTCATACTGACGTTAATTCAAAATCTCCTTCTTCAAACACGCAACTCCGTCGGTCACGTACACGTCTGAAGGTTCATGGTTTTATAGAATCCAAGGTAGGAAGGTAGGAAGGTAGGAAGGTAGAGAGGGCAATCAGCTCCAGTTAAGGTTTTCTAAGACGCGCAAGGGGCTTGTACCATGCTACTGGTACGAGTTTATCTCCGTATGCAAATGTAAACTCTTCAATGTACAGCGCTCACGTATCCTTGCCTACTATTTTTTACATTATTATTTTGTTCTTTTCTTCTTACTTCAGCTCAGCTCTTCGGTTTTATTTTTTTCTTCAGAACTGACTTGGATAGCAGAATGGATGGATGAATTTTAGCTCGATTCCATTCACCTAACCTCTCTTGCTGCTGTGGCTATTGCCGCTTAATGCAAAAGAATATGCTACTATACCATCATTATTGAGCGGATGAGAAGGAGAGATGAAGAACACTTGCATGAAGTACAGCACAAAATGTTAATTTCGAAAATTAATATAGAAACTGAACTTCACAGCGTTGTAATGAGATCATTACTTTCCGAAGAGTGGCCTCACGATACCTACTGCCCTACCACATTAAATAATAAAAAAAATATACAATAATAAAATATTCTATTTTGTATTCTCATACGTTGAACAGTCTACTCAGTGTACTTTCTATTTACCCCTAGTGTGGATTGCGAGTCTACGTATGAAATGAAAATACACCATCACCAGTAAAAATGAACTATCTCACGTACATTATACTTAATTTTGTAATTAAAACAGCCGTGCACAACGTTCTTCTTATGTATATCTGCATTCACATATCTTCACTTGGCATCAATCAGGATGAAAGAAATGAGACCCTTTATTCATTAGAGAATCATTAAAATGTACAAGCCCATCTCATGAATCCCAAATGAATTATTTAATCATTTATGAATACTAATTCTGCAATTGATACCCCCATTATTTCTCGAATCTAATCAAATTTTTTCATATTATACAAATAAGAGTCACTGTGGATAAGGAAAAAAAATCATGAGTTTCCATTGGCAATTCAAGATGAAGATATTCGTACTCTATCCGCTATAGCCGATTGAACATGTAGTCGTCAACCGCTGATAATGAATTCAAATAAAGATCGGATGAACCACGATTATAAAAAATAATATAACATTGATTTATTTTTTTTACTGTGATAACAATCAAGTAGGTATCTCACCGGATCATGAAGATATTATATATTATATATATATATATATATATATATATCACATATGATAAACTAATGCAAGTTACCAACTTTAACATTAAAATTACAGTCACTTTGTAAATGGCTGTACGGAAACAATTTCCGATAGCCACAGAAGCTGCACTGCCAACGAAATACCTGCCACTAAGTCATGAAAACGTTAGTAAGGTAAACCACAGGTATTTTTTGAAAACTGTAATTGAAAAATATTCTCAACGGTATATTCTTGAGTCATGAAACTTTATTCCATAAGGAGAATATAGCAGGCATCATCATGACAATATCTGCAGGATTGAGTGAATAGAAAAGTAGCCAAATATCTCACTTTTATCAATTGATTGATCTGTGAGGGTGGATATAAGAGGGGGTGGAGAATGCAAATACTTGAAAAGAAAGGAAAATACTGCCTATGAAATTCAAGAAATAAGATATGGGCAGTAAGCTGTAATAAATAATATGATAAATAATCACATGAGAAAATCCTCCCGACAGTAAGTTTAAATGTAAAAGTGCCATAGACTGTGTATTTTAATAATGAAAAATTTCTTTGAAGCAATTACTGATAACTAATAATGCATGGTTCATTTGGACTTAATAAATTAATGTATCCACCAAAACTACCGTTTGTAAATTTCAATTCATACAACGGAATTGTCATTAAGTCGACCCCCTTATCCATATTCGATTTAGGTGTTGGCCATTCACTATTATTCCAAGGATCCGTTATCGATGGTTACAGCAACAACCACGTGGCTCTTTAATGAGGACGCCGGATGATCAAGGCAGTGATATATATATAGTATTTTCAATTTTTTTTAATCATCAAAGGAAAGAGTTCATGTTTTTATACAATCCCGCACATGAAACCTTGAATTCCGTGTATTTTATCAACACACTGTGTATTCTCATGATACTTATTGGAACTTTTGGAAATTAAAAAGATCCCATGCCAGATCGAGCGGTAATTTCTTTCTTTTAAATTGTATACCACCAGCATATTAGTTGACAAGTTGCTAATACAACTTCAATTACTGTATTATACACTGTGACTAATCATGCACACTATCGAGAATTTGAATTAACGCGCCTCGAGGGTATATACATATATAGATATACAGATACGTGGGGAAACTTTATGCCATTTCCAAATCATTATTGAATTTTCAACAAATATGTCACTTACATAGAACTTTTCTTTCAATAATAATGAACAAAATTTTTATTTTCTCGAAGAGTAACTTACTTTGAACGCAAAAATGAAAATTTCGACGTGACAGCTAAAGATTTTTCTCATTTACTTCAAATACAAATAAAAAAGAGGAGTTTTATCGTATTTAAGTTTCGAACAGCCTAGGCTTTTCTCAAGTACCCCGTTTCGCTTCCCACCCATCCTCCCCTATATTAGCATTTGAATTGCACAAGTTTATTTTTTTCAACAAGATGCACAAGATACACCCGGAATTGTTAAAGTTGTCATTCTATGTTTTTGCGATTCAAATAATGGTGAGCTACGCAAAGGTAGAAGCAAAAATGGAAAAATAGAAAAAGCGGAGAAGGCGTTTAACAGAGTCACGACTCGAGACAAATTGTTGAGAATACCAGAATAATGAGAAGTATTTCTTTCTTTTTCTGAGAAATGGAAGAATATAAAAGTCAATTTTTGTCTATTGCAATCTATTAATTTTTTATCATTCTTCTGATTTTTTTCGTTAACTTTGAAAAATACGTCCGAAGAAGTGAACACACATTAATTTAAAAAATTGGACCACAAAGGGTAATCTTGATGATGAGAACAGGAAAAGGTATCGGGCAAAGATACAACCAGAGACTAACCGAAGCGGATCTGGGAATCTAGAGACGAGGAGGGTAAGGAAGTGAAGTGCATCACCGAGTGCCTCCTGCCTGTACTCAGATGAATTCACCGTGAAACAGCCACGATCTCCGTGGCAATTCGTCGTGGCATGCGTTGCATATCTTTTTTCCTTTATCGTTCCAACGATTTTTTTACCTTCACCTTCCTTTTCTTCTTCAGTTTTGCTTTGTTTGTTTCTTTTTTATTTTCATTCTTTGCAATTTAACTCATCTATCTCATTTTTTTGTCAATCCACCATCCTTATTGCTTCTTCTTCTTCTTCTTCTTCTTCTTCTTCATAATTCCATTTCTCTTCTGAGCTCGTATTCTGACTTGTTTTTTTTTCTTTTCGTTATAATAGACCACAACAATGCAAAACTGCAATCAAAATGCTCGTCTCGTTTTTGACAACGCCGAAATAATTGCTTTTCCATTGAAAAGAAAATCTTGATCAATGGAATAAAAAATGAAAACTAATTCCTGTGAACTATATATTTGACTCCTTGTAAACTCACCACGATAGTTTCAGTGTCAAATTCCCAATCTTTTCTGCATAATGCTACATTTTCCATATGGTCATGAGGCCTAAAGTCGTTTTTTTCGTGAAACGGACATTCCGTATATATACAGGTTCTTCGGTGCCGAGCAACACAAACGGGACTAGCTGCCCACGAGTGTCATCATTACGCTCCTCAAGCACAGACAGATCCGAGTCCGCACAAGTTCTGTTCCCAAACACATATACATATTTATATCATATTCGTATTTCTACTGAATCAAATTAAGTAGTGAGAATAACGTTATAAGAAGTGTTAACTAGGAAAACATGAGTGATAAGAATAAAGAAAAGATCAATAGGAGAAACAAATGTGGCATAAAGGGTGAAACGGAAACATTTAGGTTTTTATGTTTTATATTTCATAGTGAAATGACAAGAAATGAATAAAAATATCCGACAAATGCTTTTTTCTTATGATTCCATTGAAAAACAAATGTAGAAATACATCTTTTATAATTTTTGGGAAATTTGACTTTTTCAGCTGGCAATTAGGGCTCCAACACTTTAAGAAATTGAAATTTTTTTAATTTTTGGGAATATCTTCTGTTCTACTGATCGTTGTGACTTGGGGTTAGTCTTGAATCAAAGTTAAGATCATTTGTCATCAATTTATGTGATCTATTAAGGGTACATTATCGATGTTTCAGGTTCTCGTACGACAAAAACTGATTTCTGCAAAAGAGCTCACAAATACTTTGAAAATCGGTAATTCTTTTGTTTAACGACTTTTCATTTGAGATTAGCCGCAAAACAATGCAGCCAATAGAACCGAGTATATCCTTGAAAAATAGAGGAAAAAATTGAAAACATTAATTCGCTTTTCAATGGAATTGTTAAAAAAATACATCTCAATATATAAAATTATTTTTATTCAATCAATAATTTCTAAGGTTCCTCACCATCGTAAATATGCTCACTCGAGAGAAAACTCCATGCCATGTGAGATAATGATGAATCACGAGAGATTCTCGTTTTATTACAATTGTATTGAATAACAATTCTCATTAGTTTTCATATAGTGGGCAGTCTTTCAAAACGTCTAATGTTTCAAAAATTAATTCATAGCTCGGAATGATCTTCAATGCGTCTACCAACAGATTTCGTTTTTCCTTTGTATGAGAAGGAAAAATTCAAGGAGTTATCGATATTTCATAGCTCTCACATAAAATAGAGATTAATGAAAAATAATAATTTTCTACCTTTATATTAAATGCAGTAATGATAAATACATCAGACTTATCTATTGATTTGTTGATAATTCTACAGAACAAGTAATACTACTATCACCGAAAGGTACCGTTTGATGATGCGAATCTCAATTAATGCTTCTCTATCATATGACTTTTCTCCGTTCATCGTAGCAACAGCAGCAAGCATCAAGTTTCCATCTTAAAATCTTAGTTTTCTTTCAACAGATCAACATATAATATTGCTCTTCGTTCATAGGTGTGTGCGCATACACACCTGTCTCTTGACAGATGCAATTAATAAAATTTACAGCCACAAAAAACGGGATCGTGATTGCAATTAAATTACGAATGCGGAAGTACAAGGAGAGGAGACACTGGTCACGCTTCATGCTAATTTAATTCTTATGTATGCCCAACGAACTTCAAAAGTCACACTGCTACACATTAATGTTTTCTTTTCGTTTCTTTTTTGTAAACTATTTCTTTTCCATATTCACTGATATCTATCACTTGCAAACATTATGTGATAATTCAGTTTTAGTATATGGAATTAGAGTTCCATTCTCTGGAAAATACAAATTAAAAGTAGGTAATAAATAAATAAGGATGTACGAAAAAAATTATAGAAACCGTTGTCTTTCAGCCAACTTGGAATCTAATTCCTCATGATATTAATTTAGAAGTTTTTGCATCTTACAAAATACACATCTCAAATACAGATGATGTACTGGAATTTCTCTTCACCATTACAGAGTGAAGTGGTTAATTTTATCTATACTATTGCCAACAGCATGTAGAGTATTCCGATAGTTTGTAATATTGGTTATATGGCGATAGAACTCGATGTACCGAGACCGGATTCCTCATATCTTTCTACCCCACCTTTTTTATGTTTACGGGAGAAGAAAAAAGTAAAAAAAAAAGAAAGAAAACGTCCCCTTTCGTCCCCTTCTCTCTCTCTTCCAGGTAAGCTCGGCCGTGCATGAACTCGTTGCGCTGCAAGACGATGGCTGTTTTATTATTAGTAATGTTGAATAGCCAGTCACCCCAGAAGGCAGAGCGAACCAGTCGCCATATAAAAGTGAGATAGAGTAATTTTCCAAGATATCTAATCTATATATATGTATATATACACGTAGCTCATACAGTGAGAAAGACCAGTTTATTGCGCTCTTGTCCGCATTTTCTCTTTTTCATTTATGTATATCATTGCTCAAGGTCATTGCACTTTCAGTACAACCTTGAACGACCTTGATGTATAACAGAAGCAAGAACATAGAACCATTCTTTAACTGATGTATCAAAGCATTATAAAAATGATGGAGCTCTCATATTTAATCAATAAAAAAAAAAAGAAACTCAATATATTTGGTCACATAAGACATGAATCATGAGAGAGAATTATTCAATATAAATATAAAAAACTTATGTAATATCTTATGTAATGACGTTCAATGAAAAGGCTATAAGTCAATGGCAGCTGAGAGACAGGAAATTGGTTCATACATGAGTGGCTAGGAAGTAGAATAACTTCAATTTGTCGCACATACGTCACTATTAGGACTAGGGGGGAGAGAAGCTTAATTACAGCAATTACAGTATTAATAAAGGGGGAAAAAAGTGCCTCTTTTTCAATTCTATAATTCTTATACTGTTTATAATATTAATGGCCTTTTCTTTCAGCTCAAAGTTATTTCTGTTAGTTTTTCCAAGATTTTTAGATTTCATGCGAGCACATGATAATTGGCTGTGTACACTTGTTAGGCGAAAAGATTTTAACTCTTCGCGAGTCTCGTCCTAATGAGACTGATCATTAACTGCAATTTTTTTTTCGACCTTGTCCTTATGTTGTCGCCTTTTATTTCTTTCTCTTTGCATTATTATCCCTTTTCCTAAATTTACTTTGAAACACTTCTCATCAAGCCTGATTATTGCATGAGTGAAATCCGTTAGAACAGTACATATACATGTATGGACATGTGCTCTCATGGTTAGGATATTTTCCAGGATATTGTTGTTATTATTATTATTATCATAAAATTTCATTGCAGTATTGAAACTCTGCGGGGACATTTTTTATAGTTGTTCCCTTCGATTTTCTTCATATCTGGGAATAAGAGGGCTTAGAGAAATAGAGAATAATGCAAAATTAGGATGAAAGCTTCTGAAGTTTCCGGATATGTGGCGTAAGGATCAAGAATCCGTTATTGAGCATTTAGCTACTCAACTTGCACGCGCAACATGGCTTGTAATAATCGTGGGTACGTGGGTGGAAGATAATACGAAACGAGAAAATAAGAGGCCACTGAGTAGACCCCTAAAGGTCTACTCGTGGAGCTATACTGCAGTTATAGCTCGGTTACGCTTTCGATCTTTTCACGACGAAACACTTGTTCTACTCTTTTTCTTTCCTCCCGCGAATAGGACAGCATTTCACATTGTTTCATTTATTCTCTTCTTACTTGATTGCAAAAGAAGCCCTCAATGGATTCTTATTGACTTGATTCTTTTGATAAAAGAAGAGGGGAAGAGTCAGTTGGCTTCGTTAGATGACGATTAGATGCTACTAAACGAGAAACAGTTGGTATCATTATCAATTATCCCAACTAGTCACAACCAATATTTCTGGCACATAATAATGTAGTCCATGGGACCCCATGTATCTTTCAAATTTTCCCACAATTCGCATAATTATCCATCATTAATTTCTATGCGATACACAACCATTCTTTATTGTCAATAAATAATACAGTAGGATCCTTACATACAGCTCGACTAAATTGTTGATTTAATTGTAATTCTATTTATTAACATACTCAATATATATTGTATTATGAATGAATTTGTACTACTGAATTTAAATGCACATAGCACAAACATGATTAATTTCACTCATTAAATTCAATGATTCTCATATAATAATGATTCTTTTGATGATTAAAAATATACAATCATAATAAAATCACCGGATATCTATTTATACAAAAGTTACAAAAATTGTATACAAAAATAACAAAGTATATCTTTTCATCAGTCGTCCATATGTAGCTCCTATCACTCCTCCATGTCTTCATCTACTGCAATGTTATGTCCAGTTCACTCTATATATTATTGTAATTTCAAGAGTTTCTTGGAGTCGAGGTCACCGTCTATTACCGTAGACATTTTCATCCTCAACCCACACGTAATTCTACAATTACATATAGACATATATTTATATGGCAACCACACGTGATCACGTAATGGAGGAAGGAAAGATGTCGTCCTAACCTAACCCAATGTCGCGTTCTTGGAGCGTATCGTTGTCCCGTTGGTCCAAGCCGTCCATGTTGGACCGGTCGAGGACATTGGAGCTGGTGCTTCCGCCTCCTCTACTACCACTCTAGCTTTATCCATTTCCTTTACATCCATCCTTTTTATTATTCTAATGAATATTTTCTAATTCTCATAAATTAATCAAGAGAATTGAGTGAATTCTTGAATCATCATCTTCGATTTTTATGATTTTACTTACTCTTTTCTATCTCATTTATTATTACTTTTTCTCCTCATTTTTCAAGTACAGAGTTAGTGATTGCAAATGACGCCCTACAGTCATGCTTTCCCTCGTGAAGATCTATTCATTCTTGACTACTCACTATGCAATAACTATCATGGATTATGCTCATTCTATCTCGCCTTTAGCTCAAGACTTCCGCTTATTTCATGCTGAAATACTTACGGTCAATCTTTTTGTTTTTCTACACTCTCTAACTGATGATCTCGTGATATTGTTTTAAACTATGCATTTCACTGATTCAACTCACGTGGAATCAATGCACCTAGCAATTTATCACTTTATATACAGTCAAGTAAAAAATTAAGGGAACACTTTCCCATTTTTTTTTCTTCTGATTTTCAAACTGCTGTAACTTGGCGGAAAATGATCGGCATAAAGAAAAAGCTTTCGAAAACTTGAAGTCTTTCGTTTTTAATTTCTTTTTTTCAAGTCTACGGTTCATTGTGCATAATCGAAAAAAAAAATTCGTCTCAAAATTTTAAAACTAGAGATTTTAGGCCTTCAAAATCTTCTTTTTCAGCTCGATCATTTTTCGGCAAGTTAGAGCAATTTGAAAATCACTGAAAAAAATGGAAAAGTTTACTCTTCCCTCTTTTGCTGGATATATGATAGATGTGTAGTATCGAATAACAAGGAGAGTGCATATATCTTCTATCATAGAGAATATAGTGTATTTGGTTAATTCTGTCAATTTGTGATTTGAAAGAATTGCAGGGAAATCAAACGCGAAATAGTTACTGTGGGTCACTCCTTATACGAAGATAGTAAAGACTTCTTCATGAAATAATTTTTAGTATTTTAGTTTGCTTTTTTCCCCTTAGAAAAGCTACGAATTGATTCACGGAATTCACATCATTTTTCTGTAGTCGCGTTAAAACCGTTTCAACGAGAGGTTTCCTCTATTCATTTTACCAGCAGTTATAATGAAAGACAGAATTTATTTTCAGCATTAATTTGAAATCCTTTGGTAAGTCTCGAAGACTTGAGTTGAATCCTTGAAGCCAATTATTCCGTGAATTTGCAACCTTTAGCAATTCCACGGTGCTTCTCTCTACTATCAAAATCCCCCCTTTCAAGGATTCCCATCACGTGCGTTTACTACTCAGTCGTCGTGAACGCATAGTCTGCACTCTGCAATCTCCTACCGCTTCCTATTTTCAATATGAAAAGGAAAGATACAAACATAAAAAATAAGGAGAAAATAAAAAACCATTGGTTAGAAGATTGCTAGCTGCTGTCCACAATTTTACATTTTTCATTTTCAAACGAATCGAATTGTTTGTTCAATCTCGCCAAGATTATTACTCAATATTACAATTTTATTCATATAAACTTGTTTTATGATGGAAAAAAAAAATTATCCACCCATGTCATTTGTAACGGATCTCAACCCATCAATTTAGGGTTAAAAAAACTAACTCTCTTACTATTAGTACTTGAAGCGAGCGATGAAATTCACAAGATCGGCGGAAGTTCCAGAGAGCGAAAACGACAAGAAAAATAGAGAAGAGAATAAAAAGGAAAACCAAGGACGGGAAAGCAATGAACTCTTAGTAAGGGCATTCAATTTTGCACAGCGAGAACCATAAAAAGTTGCATGAAAAAAAAAAGAAAAGAAGAAAAAATATGAAGAAAAAATTAGATTTAATATACACATGCCTGTTCTAATTATGTATTATCGAGATCGAGATAGATCGATAGATAGAGACAGATGGAGAGAGAGAGAGAGGAAGCAGAATGAGCAAGTTTAGTATTGCAATCAACATTCTACATAAAAATAAACCATTGCTGACTACTTTTAAGACGCGGAAGAGCAATAAAGTAAAATTCTTTCGTAAACTATAGAATTCTTGCTATAATTTGTGCCATTTCACCAGCTCCTGTATATTCTTGATTTGTCATTGCAAAGAGGATTCAATAATTATCCATATTTGGAGTTAAATTCTGTTACTCACTGCCAATTTTCTCACTTCTTTAAGGCCCAAGGGCTCATTTTTTATTGACATTTGTGATATAATCATACGGGGTACTCTATAAAATGAAAAGGGCGTCGAGATTCCTGACAACTTTGATTCCTTGAATTATCCTGGATTCTCAATCTTAGCGCTGGTCATGGGATGAAGGGGCATTATCCTCATCCAGCGCCAGTCTCACATACTATAAATAGACTCGTTCGCCTTAGCGGCTCGACTCCTCATGACCTTGATGCGAAATCACCTAGGTCCAATGTATCAGCTCAATGGATATGTATAGAGACAAAAACCAGAAGAGATAAACGAGCTACTGCACCGTAACTCAGAGTCAGCTTGAGAAGTGAAAAAATCATAACAGAAGGGGATTTGAAAAAAAAGAAATTGAAAACGTGAAAACACGCCATAGGACATGTAATTAATATCATCGCATCAGTAACAGCGCGAGCGCACATTTTTCCAATTTTCTCATATTGCAAATTACAAAAAGACATTTTTTTTACCCCAATCCATATCTCATGGGCTTTTCTTGCATGAATCGAAGAAAAAAAATGCTGAATAACAAACGGTCGTAGGTGCATGTCTCTACCAGAACTTCGGTCAAACTTTAAAAAGTCCAGAATGTCATGAAATAAATTTTGGCAATGGTCTGCGGAGACTTTTTCATTTTCATTCTTGAGTTTTTGTGCACTCGCGACCATCTGTTACCAAGGCAACGATATATATTCATAAAATTTATTCCGATGGTATTGAAAAAGAGCCCTTTGTAATATTCAATCTTAAATGATTCGATTCATAGTTTTCAGGATCGACTTGACCTGTATAAAATGTATCAGGTCATGATTCGGATGATTAATAATCTAGATAAACATCAATGGAGGCTAGGATTAGACTTGGCCGGTTTTACCAGGAATTGACGGTAATAATGATAATTATGAAAAGCAACGATCCTTGCAGTTTCTGATGAGAGCCTGTTGTATTATGCCCTTAGTTTGAAACTCAGTTATGAAGGTATATCATACTTATCTCCCAAGCGAAAATATAAAGCTTGTTGTTGTACGTTCTATGTCGTTCGGCAATGACTGTGAATGTTGCCTCACAGCAAAGTGAGGCTAGGTAAGTCTCCTGGCGGCAGTTCTTGTGCATGCATCTTAGTCCTTGACCGACCGTGAACCACCGAAGAGCATGACGCCAAGAGTTCGTGTGACGTTGATTGGTTGTTGCACGCAAAGAAGGGATGAGGCATCAGTGACTAAATACTGTGATTAAGGATGGCACTGCTGTCTAACAAACTTGGTATTCCCCAAGGAAATAATGTAAAAATACATGTCTTTATATTTTCACTATCACCAGCTTGTCTCTCCAATTTAGAATTATTATTATTGTTATTTCATCTCTTAAATTATTTTATTGGAATAAAAAGATAATTCTAGAAATGAATTTTATGTCGACATATTTTATTCAATGAAGAAAATTGGGTAAACTATAGTGGCGATACAAGATTTACGAATCGAATCGTCGAAACGATATGTCACATTAGGAAAAACAATTATGAGAAAGGAAGAAAACCTTTCAAGATATAATATAATAGACAGAGGAGAAGCATGGAATGTATCCTACTGTTTTGTACGTATAACATTCACTATTAGGGACAAAAATATGCACTAATTGAGCATACTCGATATTGAATTTTGCGTGCACCAAATACGGTGATGATGTGAATGATTTACATTTTTTGTAAATGCATACAATACAAAATCATAACCAACATAAAATTCATTTAAAATAAACATAAAGTGCTTTATATGTGTATCTCAAAAAAAAAAATCAATTGCCCCAAACTCGTCATGAAAATCGTGCCAAATGTCATTGTTTCTGTACCACAGTCAATTCAGTAGTGAAGTGGCAAAATACGATAAATTCAAATTTCATATGTAGTTTTTTAGATACACAAAATAAAAAAATACATAGAGTATAAAATATGTTCTTCTGAGTACGAGAATCAGGCACTCGTTTTGAGCATAAAATTACTCCTATGAAAACATCTGTTATGTAAAAGACCGTATTGTATGAAATGCTCAGTTTATATTTTATACTCAGTTTTTTCTCTGTGTAAGATATCTTTTATTTATATGAAGGGACTACTCGTCTATTCTAGTATGAGGCCATCCCAATTTCATTGGGATGGCGAACATTACTGTACGCGCGTGATTTCATCACAGTATCTCACATTCTATTCTACAGTTTCACTGAAACAGAAACTCCAAGATTACCATAACCCAGAATTTGAAAATTGTGAGTGTACACTATACAGGATTCACTTGGTCATAACAGTAAATCAAAGCCTTTTTTTTCTTCTTCCTTTGTACATGCTTCTATTATTGAAGACTGAAGTGGTAACTACGAACTAGAATGAATCTGCTGTGGGAAAATGAAATAAAATTCATCACAGTAAAGATGGTTTGTTGTTGTAAAAAGTCCGGTATACGAGCGAAATTTCAAAGACTTGAGAAGAGTTTGGAAGAAATAGTTACAATTGATATCACTCCGAAATGTAACATTGTAAGAGACGATATTTAAGGTATAGCTCCACCGAAGAAAATCATGGATCTCCATAGCCCTAAAGAACAAAGTAGAAACGGCCATGTAACATGAGCCTACGTAAAGTGAACATAGACTTCTGTATTTAACCTCTGTTGAATACTATTAAAAGTAATTTTATACACACAGAGGTACAGAATAAAGTCTCGATAATATCTTCTAAGTATCGTAAATACATTGAAGCAATGCCGTCGATCGTATATATACCAACATGGCCATTGATGATTGGAGATAGGCGAAAAAAATGAGAGATAGACTAATAAGATGCTCGTGGTAGAACGACACGTTCGTGGATCGGCGAGCCTCTTAATGTGAGTGCAAGAGGGTCTCTCTCTCTCTCTCTCTCTCTCTCTCTCTCTCTCTCTCTCTCTCTCTCTCTCTCTCTCTCTCTCTCTCTCTCTCTCTCTCTCTCTCTCTCTCTCTTTCTGTGGCTGTCTCTCTCTTTCTCTCTCAGAAGAACAGTTGAAAGAGCACGATGAAACATACTGCTCTATGCCGCAACAAAAGACAAAACGGAAGACCAACCAGCGTGAATCCGATGTTAGTCATTTATGGCTAAACAATTTTGGTGGACCGTTCTTCTAGCGTTCTTTTCATGCACCTGTGATCCTCAGGGTCACTCGCCTACTCCTCAACTTCCGCCTTCCGTCAACATAATCAGTATGATGTTGAGGAATGTACCGACATTCTTCTAATATATATTATTTCGTTATCCCTGTTCGAATCACGAGTACACGAGAATACATGGAAATCAATCGAATTGTTTGTCATAATAAACACAAATACAAAATGTTAATTCCATAGTTGGAAAATCTCAATGATATTCTAAATCAGGATATTATCAGAATTTACTAATAAAAAGAAATAACCTATGTTTCTTCAATAGTTATAGCTCTTGTTATTCGGGCCGATCGCATTCCTTTCTAACGATCCTATCGTGAAGCAGCTGTGTAACAGTTTCATGGTTTAGCGATTTTCCAAACACCAATACAGGGCCCAAGTATAATGTTCAACCATGGCGGTGTGAGATGTTACAGTACACACGCAATAACAGTTGTTAAAGCTCATACTCATCTACAGATATATCTGTAGGTACATTTTTCTCCTCTTTTTTTTCTTCTCAAACCATCAACTTATCCCACCTGCCATTTTTATCCAGACTCCATGTCAAGATTCTACCAATGAAAATAAATGAAATACATTTTTTTCCTCTATTCTACACTGAAGAATGATGGATAAGTGCCACCTGACAGCATCCTACGGATTTGTTGTTTCACCGCTCCATCGTTTCTCTTACAATACATATATCTCGTTGAGTTGAGACTAAAAAGGTAGAAAGAAAGAAAAATCATCTTTCTTATGCATGGTTGACTTTTTTCCACGTGAGCGAGGAAATTCAACTTTAAGATAAAACACAATAATAAGGTAAACGTTGAATGTCGATTCTAATCTTATTGAGAATTATTATCATAGGAGGCCGCAGGAACCGATGTAAATATGTCTCAACTGGAGTAACATGAAAGACGGCAAGTTGAATTATATGTCTCTCACTACAAAAGATTATTATTGAAATTACCATGATTTTCTGGCAGAAATTTAAATAGTAAGCTTATAAATCATTAGTATTCATATGAGTTGAAAAAGAGTAAACTGTTTGGTTTTTTTCTTTCTCTCCTAATGATTATTAATATCAATTGTCTAATCCCAAAGAAATAGGATGACGATGATAAAGACAAATTAACTGGCAACAATGTTTCTGTTTTGTAATTATGAGGAGTAACTAGTTGAATTCTCGTTGATGTCCGATGCAGTATTTAGGTGGGGTGGAAATGAGAAAAAAATATATAGTATACTGAAAAAAACGATGCAAGTACCGAAGAAAAAGGAAGAAAGATACGTAGTTTGATACAAATGGTAAAGAGGAAAGAAGAGGATACCTATACAAACTGGTGTGGTTGAAGACTAAACGTGTAGTACCGCTACTCGGCCGTCCAATCCCAGTCTATAATTCCAGCGGAGCCAACGAATCCGTGAGTTCCTATGGAACCTTCATGTCCTGCCAGACGGCGACTACCTCTGGTTTATAAAGTCAGACCTCGTAGCGACCACCAAGACAGAACCGTACCGACAGTCAAGCCATCAGGAACTTTGGCTATATTTTTTTCTCTTCGTTCTGTGGAGCAACAACCAATTGTGTTCTCTGAAGAGACAATCTATCCGGAGTGATTGTAAAAAGTTTGTTTTAAAATAGATTGGATTTTTTTTTGAAAATCCTTTCAAGTTCCTTCAAATTATTGAAATAGACGCAGTGAAAGACATTACTAATTTCTTAGTGAAATTGTGATTAAAGAACGTGAACTATTGATACCAGTGATAATATCAAGGTATGTGTGTTTTGTGATCCACAATCTAAGTCCTTTACGAGAAAACACAAAAATATATCAGTTTCTAAGTAATATAATGTAGCAATACAAAGAAAATTGTTATTCAATCGCAATCGAAGGAAAAAAAAAAGATATTCAGACAAGTGTGGTATGTTCATATTAATTTTTTTGGGTGAAACTCTCATCACTGTCGAAGTGATGCCTTCACCATTATATCACTGGCATTCATTCCCACGGTATAGTTGAATGCACTGCACGGGCTGAGAGGAAGCCTCGATTCACGATATGGCCAGGGCCATATCATTCGTTCAAGACATTGAATCAGCTTAGTGTTGGTTTCGATAGTAAAAACGAAGAATGATAATGTGTTTATAAAGCCATGAAGTAGTAAAGAAAATATGAATTTAAATCATTCTGTTGATTCATTCCACTGAATTTACTTTCCATAGCTGAACCGAAGAAATTAACGAACTTAAAAGTCAGTTAGTGTTTCATCATGTCACGGCAATTAAAATTTCTCCCTCTCTCTCATCCAATTTTAGTAAAATTCTCATCCAGAGATTGAAAAGAAGAGTAAATTCGTTCAGTTCGCAAGAGCTCTTTAGACTAGAACCATTGTGTGTGTGTGTGAGAGACATTATTCTTCAGATATTTTATTAAGCCAGGTTCTTGACCCCAAGTAATACTGATTATTATATATAAACGAAAAAATATTACTTTCAGAAGCCAGGTAATCTCAGATGAATACCAAATTGAAATGATAAACATTAAAAATAATATTATTTCCAATTGATTTTTATTATAATTAACAATTAAATACATTTGGCCAACTGGTGTAAGATAGCTGTAGCTGAAGCCAATGTAATCTGATACAAATAGCTCAGTGAGTTCAACGACTGTTCAAGACATGTTCTTGCACTCTATGAACTTTTGTGATAACCGAAATTTTAACAACCGAAGAATTGACTATAGCTGCCAATTTCACCATACCGCAATTAATCAAGTACTTGAGTTGATTATTTTATTGCCAAAGGCTTATCGGAAAACTAACACTTTATCATCAGCAATTCTGATGAAATCTCAGGTATATCGTGGATAGCATACCACGAACTTGTATGAACTCCTCTTCTCATTTCATTTTCTATTTCTTCATATGCTTTTATTTTCTACTCAATTCATCTATCTCCTCGTTTTATTTTATTTTTTCCTCTCTACTTTGTGTATTCTCTTCCACATCCAGCTATATATCTTTCGACACGAGGGTTAACACACGAAACAGGATGAAAGATACCGAGGCACGCAACTTTATTATAGCTTGGCATAAAAAAATTTAGTGAAAATATTCTAATGTACCAGATAAATTTTAACTTTATAATTCATGTAAATGATATTTATTTTGAGAATAAGAGGTTTGAAAACCAATAATGATGATGATTCTTCCATTGATTCTTGAAGCACGACCTGCCCCAACTGTTTTACAAGGGGAAGAATCTTAGGCGCCGCTTGGACATTGACCCCGAACTCTCCCTTCTCTCCTCTTTCTCTAGCAGCCTACCAGCCCTGACCGAGAACTCGCGCTCGGTCGTTCAACGAATACTAGCAGAGCAACATTTCATATATGTACCCCCATACCAATGAAACTCACACGGGTTTCCGTTCTCTCGCCTCTACTCTAATCATCTCCATTTCTGAGGGGTTATACCTCCTTCTCCTCTATGTAAGTGCTAATGAAACGAAATAATAATGAGAATTTAAAAAGTAATAAAATCTCCGGAAACATCAAGAGGTTTCGTAGTTATAGCATTGATAGCATTGTGTGCTGCCCTTAATTTTTTTTAAATATAAAAATTAAAAATTTCTCACCTCTGGCTCACAGTGATGATACATAACATTCAGCCATATGCCAAATGAATGCCATATCACTGGGTACTTTGGACAATCATAATGGCCAACCAAATTATCCCCATAAAGAAGATTATTTTGCAAATCAACGAATCGACGACCATCTACTCGATCCTTGTTACTAAACATGCTGGGATTTAATAAAAATATTCGAAGAAAAAATTTATTTAATATCCCAAGATAATGAAAATTATTATTATTGGATAATGTTACTTCATGTACAATATTCGAAACTTTCCCTTTCATCAGCAATGTTTTTAGGATGAGCCATTGAGAAACACATTGCCTAAAATTTTGGACAACGAGGTCAGTGTACCCACATTTGCTGGTTTGAGGCAAACCAGTAAAAGACATTCCCACGTTAGTTTGAGTTCCTAAAACTCTACTTTTTCCCCGTTACTTGAATTAGAGTTTTTTAATTATTAGTGTAACTATCTGAAGACAAAAGAGACAATAGCCATAAAATAACATTTCAATAAGTAGCATAAATTCGGTGGTCTGCGTAATCTATTACAAACTCTATAGTCTATAATGAGGTAATACAGGAAATCGATTTGGAGCGTTGTAGTGGCTGCTAGGACAAATGGAAATAAATAAATAAAAAGACAAGAAAAACGAAGAATGAGAGAAAGAAAATTATGAGAAAATAAGCTAAAAAAATGGAGATGAAGAGATATATTGATGGTAACTCGGTGTACATATTCTCTTGAGAGATCTTTCTCGTGAGGTACACGGGAGTTTGTGGAGTTTGTGGACCGTGCAACGGTAACCAAGCTCGGCATTGCGTTAGAGCACCGTTACACTTATGGCTCGAGTAAGTTCATGAAGTAGACAGAAAATTCCTCATCATATAATTTTAGAGTAACACCAAACTCTGCAATTTAGCATTCTATCTATCTATCTACCTATTTTTATAATATAGTACATTTTCTGTAGTCCTAGGTAGAACAATGCTCGTCCAAGTCAGAAAGATTTAACAACAATGTGTGTATAGTAATAGAGCACCATTGAATATTTTGGTTTTTTTTGGCAAGATAGTTATTACTTCGTTCTCTAATCAGCATCTTCAATTATTTTCCTCTTCTTCTTCTTCTTTCTCTTAATATGCCTTTAATTTCTAGTTGGAAAAAAAGGGAGGTATTCGTATATTCCACTATAGACGAGCTCATAAAACATCTATAAACTCGGCGTGCTATTCAAGATTTTCCACCAAAGGCAGATTGAAAAGAATGCGGATGTAAATAATTATAATCTGGTTATTCTGATGAGTAACCTAGATGTATAGAATGTCTTATATATTTTATATTTTATATACATATATTACTATGTGATGTGGGATCTAATATCAATGACCAGTACTTCAGTACTTGTCAAACGGAGAAGAGTCAATCTATTTGAAAACCGTTATGTACTCATTCCATGTCATAATGAGCATAAAACCTGTCTGCTGATATTCAGCGCTTTTCGTTGTTCAATGCTCAAATTTTTTGCACCGAGTACTACAATGAATCTATCTATAGGCAAGTATACTCAAAATTGAACATGATCAAATGCAATTCTACTTGAAAATACCGGTTAGAACATTGTTTGAATACACGCGAAAGAATTCAAAAGTACAAAATCGATCAGATGCTGGATTTATTTGATTTGACGAGATTGCATGCAAATTTTAAAATTTAACGAGTGAAAAATACTAGTTACTTTATGACCCTCATCCAAGGAAGCACAGTATAAGACTGTGAACCGTTACGATCGATATCATGAATTTCTCCCCAGAGGCCATCTACATCATGAAAGGAAAGGAAAGGAATGATTATTCTTCCCATTTATACATCCAAACTACAAAGTAATCTCCACAAAGTGATTGGACGAAGAAAACACTTTTAATCATAAAAAAAATGAACATTCGGTGCTGTATTACAACACTTGTCTGAAACAATGCATGAAATTTTTTTTTTTCGAACATAAATATACTCTGGCCACTTGAATGCAGTCAGACAGTTCATACTTTAATTCTTAATTTTTAATGTTGTTCATCTTGATGTACAAGTAGTTAGTTAAGTTCTTCTCAAATTCCCGTTGGTTCTCCTTGTTTTCACTGATATTTATCTTTCTTCAATACATTCGATTTGTTTAAACACTTCCTCAGACTCACGCATATATCTGTCAATGCTCATGTTTCCGGTTATTCTGAGAAGCGGTCACATATCCGTTCACAACTGAAAAAATTTTACAACCTTCCTCAGAGTTACATTTGTCCATTCTAAATCGTGAGAATGTTTACTGATTGCGAATAAATTCATCAAGACACTTTTACACAATATTCTAAATAAAATATTATGTTTTTCCTACCCTTTTATCAAAGACTAGAAAAATTCAAGAATATGTAATATTATTTATATCTCTCTCCGTATTTTCTATATTTCTTTGATTCCAAATTCGCATTTTATTATTAAAATAGAAAATAAATAAAAAATCAATACCATTATATGGTGAGCATGCTTGGCTCTTTGAGTATCTTAGTCATCACATTTCAGGATTATTTTTCGTTCTCCTTCCAACGGTTCCAAGTGTTAAATGCAACGGTTCAACGTGGTTGAACGCCTCAACAGTTGACCGTGCGGTAGGCCTCATTTCAATGAAGCAAAATAGCGTTATGTATTACCACCACGACATGGTTACGTAGTGTGCGATTTCAGAATCAATTCACCACAGCTTGCCTCTTGAAAAGCCCAGCGATCGACCAGAAATTTCAAAGACAACAAGCCTACATGTCTCCGTATTTCATACAGGACTAGAGATTAATACACATGTGAGGACGCAACTTGTGAGAAACTTTTGTTTATTAGAATACTCTATTCACATGGGGATCATTACATTCAAACATTCTAATAATTCTCATTACCAAAATCATCGAGTGATTTACATCAAGCAGCATCATAACATGAGAATAATAATATCCACGATATTATTCCAGAAAAATCAAGTGAAACCCCTACGATTAATATTATAAACTTCATTGAAAAAACTGAGCTCCAAATTCAAATAACAAAATCACGCCACTACACAATGTAAAAGTGAAGAAAACCTCATCTCACATTTACCTCTCTTTACTTTTACTGTTTTTCAATACATCGTCGCCTTGATAACAGATGGTCGCGAGCGCACATTTTGCCAATTTTTTTCATATTGCGAATAAGAAAGAGTCGTATCTTTTCTTTTTCTTACTTTAATCGATACCTCATGGGCTTTTTTTGCATGAATCAAAGAGAAAAATGATAAATAACAAACGGCCGAGAGTGGCACGAATTACTAACAGAAAGTCTCCAAGCGCTCGCCTCTTTTTGTTTTTTTACTGATTTTGACTGAAAGGGAGAAATGCTGAATAATGCATCCAATGGGGGACCACTTGTTTAGGGGAAGGTTTTGTCAAAACAGACATGAGAAATGAAATGGACATAGTTGAGTTTTTTAATCTCATTCCACGTAAAAAGATGAAGAAATTTATGGTGGAAATCATGTGTCAAAAATAATTTTTTTGTATTTTCTAGAAATTTAACTTTTTTGGTCAAGGTTTGAAGAATCAACCTTTGCCGTTTTTTTTGGAAAAATTCACTTTTTTCAACCTATGGAGTTGAAAGGTGTCTGAATGGAAATGAAAGGTGAGGTCGTTTGCCATTGATTCATGGGGTTTTGAATTAAAAAATATTGATTTTCAAGATAGTTATGGGTCAAAAACTGATTCTCACAATAGTGTCCATAAATATCTTAAAAAACGATCTTTTTGAATTGAAAACACCGTAAATCGATGGCAAATCACCTTTCATCTCCATTTGGAATTTTCACGCTACGACTAATAGAACCGGAGATATGCTTGAAAAAGTTTTTCAAAAATGGAAAGGAAATACCCTCTCAGACCTTGACTAAAATCTAAAAAATACAAAAATTTCTAACACATGATTTCCACTACAATTTTTCTCAGCTTTTCAATGGAATCATCAGAAAAAGTCTATCTCCATCCTGTTCATTCTACTGTCCATTTTCTTTCACTTTCCTCAATATTCAAAAATCTTGAAAACGAATACATTCCGACCGTATGCTATCTATAATTTTTCTCTTCGATTCATGCAAGGAAACCCATGAGATATCGATTGGAGTAAAAAAGAAAGGAACGACTTTTTGTCATTTGCAATATGAGAAAATTGGAAAAATGACGCTTTCGACCATTTGTTACGAAGGCGGCGATATAATCGAGGGAGAAATAAGCCTTCGACCCCATCAGAAATGAATCGGAATTTGCATACCCTGAATACCCTTAATTTTTGATGACATTTTTTATATGGCATCTTTCCCGTAGTAATGATAAAGTCGATGGAATTCTGAAGCGCTTTGCAGAACATGTTCATAGGGGATTAAATCACGTATTGCCTCAACATATCACATATTTTTCCTCTATCGCATTCTAGTAACTGCAGAGAATTCAAAAATGCGCTGAAGCAATTAATTCCTAATTTTTTTATGAATTTTTCGCTCTTCTATAATCATTCTCGTAATTATACAAAGAAAGAATTGAATTTGACTGATCAATAACTAATACTCAATAATTACAGATAAACTAGGCTTGTCTTTCATGTATAACTCTATCAATAACCATACATAGACGGGCTACTAGATTTATTCATAAACTACTTGTTGTACTAATATAATTGTGGACTATATTTTTGAAAGGTCAGTGGACTTGAAGTCTGATTGTGAATTACTGAGAAGAGCAAAGGGAAAAAAACGAATGAAAACTACTAGGAGCTTTGGCCGAGACTCGACCGCAACAATTTTTACCACAAAGCCAGTGAGTATTTACAATACTCACTGTATTGTCTATATCTCTATGGTGAAAAGAAAATTCTTCTCCTGTAGACAGGAAGTGAGAATACTAGTATAGGTTTGAATACATAATAGAATAATAAATATGGAAAACTGGAAAAATGTGGATGATAATTCTTTTCTGGTAATTAAAAAAAAAATCAACTCGATATTTCATCTTGAAGAAGAAATGAAATCAATGTTATCGACAAGCTTCTAATGGTTTTTTCGATATTATATAGGCATTGAACAGAAATGTTGACTAATCGTGATATGTGTAATCGAGAGATATAGTGACGCATTATGAAATCACATAATATAGTGAGGAAAGGTCTTGTCAACGCTGCCGTTATATTTTTATAACGTCTTTTGTCATGATTTTGAGTCAAGAGAATGGACAGAGAAATGAAACTAAATTGATTGTCATCACCCTTTGAGAATCAAAGACGAATGAAAAATACCTTGCTAGTAGAATAGAACAAAAGGGAAAATTAATTTCAATGAAACTATAGTAATCAGCGAAATGATTTTTCTACAGCTCTATCATTGCAATATCCGCTGCTCAATTATCCTTCATTCTATATCCTTGTCTGATCCACCAAGAAACCTGTACCACCATCATTGTTGATAGTTATGCTCGTGCTCTCAAAAAAGACAGAAGCTTGGGAATAGTATATGAAATAATAAAAAGAATGAAGAAAGTAAGGGAGGTAGACCGGACGTGCAACAAGTCTGATTACAGGCTCTATGCTCATCCGGAACGAGTCACGCTGAAATTAAAGTCTTCCTATAGAGCAGCATTGTTTGTAACATAGAGAAAATCAAGATAACATGTTAATGAAGAAGACCACTTCATTGGGAAAAAAATCAATAAAACAAGACGATCTTCCACTTGCATTCATCTCGTATGACACATTGAGTATAATATATAATAGTCAAATGTTTCGTAATTTATTTGTAATATTTCAAAGAATAGTAGTGATGATGAGAATGAAAGTTACCTCAAAAATTGGTCTGATTGTTGCACGTAATCTATTTCATCGATACAGAGGAATGAAAGGAAGCTGAAGGGAGAGATCCATGTAATTATACAACCATGATAAAATAACAACATCAAAAAATTGACGATAAAATCCCACAAAAAAATCTGAAGACAAAATAACACAAAAAAAAAAAAACACAACATAATCAAGTCAAGTCATCGCTAAGGAACATGAATGGACAGAATTATGTTCTATGAGATAGAGTAGATAATGAAATTTGAATCTGCCATCAAATTTGAGATGAAAATGTAGAAAAAAAAAATTAACTGAAAATTCAACGAATTTTAGTTTTTGAGATGGAAATGCGAAGAAAAAAAATTATGATGAAATCAATTATCGGATTCATTTCCATTACTTTCAGATATTATTCTACTTGATCATGGCTGGCATGGTCCGGTGAAACGTCGCGATTTGACAATAATTTCATGTTATTAATGATTTTTCCAATACCCCTATGATTAATTAGAATAATATTATGATAAAAATTGAAAGCTCCTCTAGTTCGAATTATTCTGCCGTGAGTTATTCAATTTATGAGTATTTCTCAAATGCATAAGTATTTAAAGGCAAGTTATCCTTCGGAGGTATTTTGTCGTTTGTTATTTAATCGTTAGTACATTATTACGTGATTCCAAAAGAAGCTTTAAAAGAAATTTCGGATTTGAGTAAGATAGAGATGGCACAACTCTTTCAGATTTTATCCTTCCCCTCATCTTGTGGAGAGGAGCATAAGTGTACGTCCTCAGGGCTCACATGTCCTTGTCATGAATCTCGTCGTCGTTGAGGTAGATCGTGTCCTTGGAATTCACTTGGTCTTCTCCACGTGCGCCCTCTTGTTCGCTCGCTACTGCTTTCTTTTTTTTTTATCTATTTCTCTCTCTTCTTCTTCTTCATTGGACTATTCACAGTGGCTGCTTCGATATTCATCGCTCTACTACACTTGGTTGCTCCATTTGCATTAAACAAGAAAAAGCATTTGAGCGAATAAGAAAAGTAGGTATTGAAGGTACAAGAGGGAGGGTGAGGAAGGTGAATACAGTATTTCAGTATTTGCAATGAAGAAGAAGAAGATGGAGGAGTTACAAGAGAACTTGAAAAGTCCACGACAAGTAAAACAATTGATTCATGAAAGAGCATTTATTCGTTCTTTAAGGACTCAGCTATAAAACTGAACTGCTCAAACATGTTAATTGTATTTTTTTTTTCATGCATCGTTCACGATTTCATCAATAACTATCAAGGTTGATTATGTAATTTTTTAAATAATTTTATTCCACAATAATCAGTTCTCAATAATTCATTATAAATAAGGATCATTAACGTTATGATAATACTCTATTATCTCTCCTCATAAAATGAGGTTTAATGAATTTTAATTTTTTTTAAATTTCAATAGAGAAAAGATGAGTATAGCGTAGCCGTTCTGGAGTATTTCCTTAGTAAAAGGGGAGTCAAGGGCTCCTTGAGAGTGCGGTCATTGCACTATAACTTGCAAACCTACGACCATTATCGTATTTCTTGTTCTTCTATATACCCCCCTACAACTCACCAAACACTATAGACATATATCTCTCTTCGTCTTGTTTCAATTGAGCCTGTGGCCGCTCCCCTTTTCCCCATAATCATCCAATGTAAATTCCACTAGCTCTCCTTTCTCATCTATTAAATAAAATCATGGCGCGACCATACAATCCAGCTAATTACTTTTAAGATTTATGAATATTGTTGTGAAGCGTCTACAGGTAATTCGACCATCTCCAATATTCACCTTGTCGCTGTGTTCACATCATTAGATATGATGAATTACTATCACACAAAATCAGTCCAATTGTTTGCCTTGTTCATATCTGTACTTTTTAATGAAGATTTCATTATTAATTAGTTATTGTTGAAATATAGGAGAAAGAGAAAATTTTTTTAACGATTCCCTCAGAAAACTGAGAAAATTTCTCGTAGAAAATATATATCAGAATTCGTATTTTTGAATTTTCTGAAAACTCTGCTTTTTATTCGAAAAATATTTCCGGTTCTATGTGTCATAGGCATTTAGGGTCGATCTTGAATAAAAGCTCCGATATTTCGCCATCGAATGATGTCTTAAAAAAATATATACATCGATTTTTAAGGTACTTGTAGGACATTTTGTTAAAATCATTTTTTATAATTATTACGTACTACATCGATAATCGATTGTTGTTGTAATTTTTTTCAAACCACATTAATTGATAATCAATGATCTCGCCTTTCATTTGCGATCAACGTCATGTAGCTATGGAGAATAGAATTGGAGATATCTCAAAAAGTATGAAATTCTTCAATTTTGTAAAGAGTTTTCAGCTTTGATTTAGGGCTGAGAAAAAACGAATCTTCCAAAAATTATCAAACATAAGTATTGAAATATATTATCTAACCGAAATTTCTGTTAGTTTCTCAGTGGAATCATCAGGAAAAATTTATCTCAAATGTTTTTACTGATTCCAAGTGATTTTCATCATAATACATGAAACAGAAAAACTAAAATGTGATCTCTTAATCACACCTTGCCCTTCCAAAAATTCAATAATGAATCTTCATCCCTTCTCATAGAACTCTTGCAGATAATTCAGGCCAAGTGAAGTCATTAATCCTTTATCTTTGACAATTTCCAACGATATTCAAACTCTCTTTCTTTGATTGACGCAACCATGGTCGATTGGATTTTTCTAAGTTATTTCAAGTTATTTGAATAAGTTTCAACGAGTTGACTCGACGATTCAAATTTGAGCATTCAAGATAAAGAATCCAGGGACCTCAAGTATGCTCAATGAGTAGAGTGGGGGGGGGGGGGGGGGGGGGTAGTCGAATAGAATTCATCTATTAAGCGAAACAACGGTGGGAGGTCACATGGGTTAGACCAGGGATAAATCTGCATGCCGGTAGCTGGCAAGTTTATATCCTCAAGTAACTCTGAGATAGCAATCACGATCACGATCGAAAAGCCAAGAACCTCAGAGAATTTACTTGGGGAATGTTTAGAATCCTTCCCATGTGTGAAATTTTCCAAGGTCTTCACAGTAGAATTGATTTGAAAGAATCACTGAATTTTCAATGTAACAGGAGATGATTGTAGTCTACTTGTTTCTGTAATTCTCAAGACATTTTAATGAATGTGAGTGAAATATACCTATATTTTTATTAATCAACTCAATAAAAGTGACTTCATTTCTTCCTTGGCCCTTAATCTCACACTAATTTTTGTTCTTATGAACTTATAGCAATGGGACTGCTCACAAGTTTCCCATGATGCTGCAACAACACACTAGTTCTATTCTCCTATTTCACGGCCTCTCTAGTTCAAGTATTTTGCCCACTGAACTAACCTGGTCGTCTATGTTGTTAATTTTTTTAATCCTTTTTTTCAATGTTTCCTATGGGAATCCATCCTACAGTTTATATCTATTACTTGATAATTGAGACATTAAAATCTTACTGAATTCCATACACATCACCGGATATTTAATAGAGTAGTATTTTTTTTCATTGGGAAGATGCATCTAAAAATTATTTCCTCTCTCATTTTTCCATATCTTGTTACTCGGTATCATAGAAACCGATAATAACATGATGGGAACTCATAATAAATGCGAATTTGTATAAGCCAAATTACAAGCTAGCCCATGTTGATGCATATGGTCCATGTCATATTCAGGCTATAAAAAATTGAAATAAGGTGATTGAATTATTATTATGAAGATTCATTGCAATTTGAGTGAAGATTGAGCTACTCAGGATTGTTCATCAAGTCTTCATCATGAAAATTGACATAAATCAAGGCTCGATGGAACAGTTTTGATGAAATTTACCCATTACCTATTAAGTTTCAAGTTATTATGCGATCATCACATAGCGATGAATAATTGTCATTTTCATAATATTTGTCAACGGTGAATACGATTCCCACCTGCTGCAGCAGAAAGTAACGGTGATGAGTAGAAATATGAAAATTGAATAATAAGAAAATGATAAAAATTATAGTGAGTTGCGGTATTAATGGCGTGTCATGCATTCTACACGCTTCCATATAAAAAATATCACCCCGGCTGAAAGTTGCGCTAGGTGGTTGTTAAGAAGAGATGACCCTTCAACTAGTAGTAGAAGAGGATGAAGAAAATAAGAATAAAGCAAGAGAATGACGCGATGACTCGTTCAAGTTCTTGAAGAAAAAATTACAACAAGCCACTGCTCTGATGATGTGAACTCGTTCGACTTTCTGAGCTCATATTTTCCATACATCGTCACCTTAGTAACAAATAGTCGTGAGTGCACAAAAACTCAAGAATGAAAATCAAAAAGTCTCTGCAAACCACTGCCAAAATTTATTCTATGAGATTCTGGACATTTGTTTTTTTTTCAAATCTTATAACAAAATGACGCCAGTACACAATATAAAAGTAAAAAAACGTCATCTCTACAGTCCCTTTGCTGTAAACTGTTTTTTAATATAGAGAAAAATTAATAATGCTCTCGCGTCTATTTGTTTTCAAGATTTTTTTAATATTGGGGAAAGTGAGGGAAAAGGGACATTAGAATGTATCGGCCGGAGATAGATTTTTTCTGATGATTTCATTAGAAAACTGAGGAAATCTGCGGAGGAAATCAGGTGTAAGAAATGATTTTTTCGTAATTTTTTAGAAAACTTATGTTTTTGATCAAGATTTGGAAAAATTCACTTTTGTTTTAACGTATCTCCGGTTCTGTTGGTCGTAACGTAAAAATTCCGAATGGAAATGAAAGGTGAGATTATGTGCCATCGATTTATGGAGTTTTGAATTGAAAAATATCAATTTTCGACGTATTTATGGGACAAAGACTGATTTCCACAATAGTGTCCATGAATACCGTAAAAATTGATATTTCTAAATTGAAAATCTCTTAAATCGATGGCAAATCATCTTTCATATCTATTCTGTGTTTTTATGCTACGACTGATAGAACCGGAGATATGTTGAAAAAAGTGAATTTTTTCAAAAATGGAAAGGGGTAGTCTCTCAAACCTTGACCAGAAGGATTTCTAAAAAATACAAAAATTTCTGACACATGATTTACACCGCGCAAATTTCCCCAGCTTTTCAATGGAACGGCAAGGAAAAACCTATCTCTAATATTTCCATTGATTTCAAGAGTTTTTCATAGTATAGGCATGAAAAACTCAACTGTATCCATTTTAACCCTCATGTCTGTTTTGCCCCACCTTCCTCTAAAGAAGTAATCCTCCATTGGATGCGTTATTCACCATTTCTTCCTGATTGATTGGAGTGAAGGAAAAAAATACGACTTTTTGTTATTTGCAATATGAAAAAATTCGAAAAATGTGCGCTCGCGAGCATTTGTTACTAAGGCGACGACATGAAATGAAAATAATAATCAAACGGCATAATAATTGAATTAATACCAGTACACTTGATTAAATTCACTTTGTTTTGAAAGAGTTCTGCCGGTTATAATAGAGTTTTTTTTTTTCTCTTAAAAGAGGCTTTACATGAGATCTAAACGCTTGGTCTCGACCGGCGGCAAAGGGGAAAGATTATACTTGATTCTCAGAGATCTCACAATGGCTGGCTGGCTCATTTCCAACTCGTGTGAGATTATACCGGTGTAATAAGAATCTCACCGGGCGAGATTCTTACTTATGTGAGAAAAGTTGAATACTTCCTTTTCCTGCGATGATGAACTTTGAATCATGCGGGGAATTATAAAAAAATACAGGTCGATATACTATGGTAGCAGAATACTCCAGTCGATAACATAGAAATTTGTATTCACAACAGCCTGTAACACTGAAGAATAGTAGAAATGATGAATAAATATTTTAAAAATGAAAAAAAAATGGTGTAACAACTAAAACAATAGACGTTTTATATAAAAAAATCTCATTCTATGTAACAATTAATATTTCTTTCACTCTTTTACAGATGGGTTATCACGCGATTGGACGGCTTGTTGCGGGATTGCTCTTTCTTGCAGTAATCAGTGGGAGTTATGCTGCGCTCGGTAATAAAAATAAAAAAATAATAAACAAATATTTTCAATTTTTTTCTAATTGATTGTATCATTATGAGAAAAAAATTCGTATTTACAGCACGAGTCGCATTTGAAAAATTGACTGATTATGATTATCGCGGGACAACGTACTACAGTGTGAGGAATTTGTCGTTATACGAGTGTCAAGGATGGTGCAGAGAAGAGCCAGAATGTCAAGCAGCAGCTTTTTCATTTGTTGTCAATCCATTGGCGCCAATACAAGATACGCTCTGTCAGCTTCAAAATGAAACAGCTTCAACCAATCCGTCTGCTACACCACAAAGAGCAGTAAACATGTACTACATGACCAAACTTTCAATAAGATCTGGTAATTATGTCATTTTCCGTTAAAAGAAAATCATGATTCAGATAATCATCGACGACGACTTGTAACGCATTATAAACGAATTAAAGTAAACTAATAGGAACGCGCTTTGGACGCACCTTCTTGTTAATATTCGATTGGAAACGCAGTTTATCTGTGAACCGTACCTCTGTCCACAGAGCAAGGAAACACCTGCCTCTATTCCAACGAATTTTCCAGCTGAAAGCTGTTATATCTTGGAGTAGTAAAAAGACAAAGAGATATTAGAGGTCTGCGGGCGTTCAAAAAATATATACCTGAGTTTCCTCTCTCTCTCTCTCTCTCTCGGGCCCTAATGGTAACATGATACCGATGTCCTCATGAACTACCGCACAGAAAGTATTTGGCATCTATGTAAAAGGTGTCAAAATTCAAGGCATCATACAGAAGTGGGGGAGAAAAGGGCTGAACAATTATAAACTTGGGCTTGATGCACGGCAGGTACAAACATTGAAAAAGGTCGAACTTGGTGAAATAGCAATAGATAGAAGATACCTTGACTGGTAGTTTCTTGGTAAAATTCTAAATCTAGTCTTCCGGGATTGGCAAACAATTGCAAAGGGAAATATAAGAAAAATGGAAGGTATATTAGGGGTATAGAACGAATGGGCAAACCATGCTGGTACATGAGAGCAAGATATGGCCGAGGGACTGAATAGAGGCGTCAAGTGTAAGGATAGGTTCAGTAAACAGGACCCATCCATAACAATGGCTTTGAAAAAGGTGCTGGAAAGGTCGAGCAATATCTCTCAGAGAAAATCCTAATATTGGTTTTGACAGAACTGGTGCTGGTGCGATTCCATCTTCTTCTCATTTTTTTTTCTTTCAATAATTTTCCATTTTTCATTATCGCTGACATGAATTACTGTGTTCAATTTCTCAAATTTTTGTAATGTAGAATTTTTTCTAATTTACGGTATGCTGTAGGATTCTCGAACATACCTGGAATCGATAATCACCATAAAGTGAAAAGTAGTAGCAAGAACCACCTCAGTTTATTATAAGCCCTCACTCTTCCCTCTCTTGGTTCGTTAGAGACAAAGTGTAATTGAAGGCATCCCGTAACGGGATTGAACGATCGATCTTACCATGAATTCGAGGAAGGCCGACTACTTGACCGTCTCGTCTAGCTCGACAGGCTGGTGATATCAGTTTTCGCTTCTTAGTGCGAGAGACATGGTTCTTGGGTTTATCTCAATTCTTATTCAGATAGGAATCTGAGAAATCATTAAGTTTTATTTTTTGGAAAATTCCAACAAAAAAATGAAAACGATACGTCGAGTATTCCACCTTTTTATGCACTCCAGATATTGAGTGTCTTGGTATATATTAGTTTGGACTGATTTAATAAGAGGAGAAAAGAAAGAGAGCTTCAAGCTTTGCATGTACATTCCAGTTCACAGTTTATATGTTCCATGAATTGAGACTAAATAACAACTGGGAATTTCCAAGTCAATCAGCCCAGCCGTTTTTTTTACCCGAACGATCAAAGTTGTACCAAAAATTTAAGGAACACTCTTATTGTTCCTCAAACACTCATTAATGGAGTTTCTTTTCTCAATTTCGTATTAAAAACTTATCAAATAACAGCAAAAGAAGAAAAGAAAAAAACTGATATCGAAACATTTCTTTTTCATCAAAAATAATGTTAATAAAAAATGAAATCGCAAGAATACGTCTTTATTACGGAATTGTAAAAAAAAAGAAACTATTAGAAATAAAGAAGGAAAAATAAAGCATGATGGAAAATCGTGGATGCCAATAATCCATTGGCATACTCCATAGAAGCGCCACTACCATATTCTGCGACAAGTCGCCTTTATTTCTAACGTTTGTAATTGCACTTGGGGAAAAATTCGGAACGCAGGTGCTTGCATTAACGTGCCAAATAATTCAACAGTGAAGACAATGTGAAATATTCCAATATAAAGCATCAAGTGCTTAGTCATGCTAAGACAAGACACTGGTGATCTCAAAAAAGATTTTCTCCCTCTGTTTTCAAAGAATTATTGGTATTATATTTCACTGATTTCGAATGCTCTATGACCCTTACGGTTTTTTTTTATTGTTAGCAAAGAGATTATTTAAAACTCGAATGTGAAAAAAGACTATTATAATACAGATTTGTTCCCATAATTAGAGATGAAAAATTTACACTTTGTTTGCTTCAAACGAATGCGTTGTTGTAATTGTTCGAACGTGAGAACTTTTGCATTGTTGGAAGAATCACGGACAAACCACGATATCAACAATTTATCCTCCCAACAAGCTACCTGTTAAAAATAATTCTGCATTTTATCACTTGCTAACTTGTCAAACGTAATACTTTTCAAAAAATTTTGTACAACGCAAAAATATTATAAATAATATTTCTTTTCTCTCTTTTGATTGTTTCACTTCTATTGCAGGCTGTTATATCTTTGTTTCGTTGAGTTAACTGTTACCTGTTTCCCAGGCATCGACGAGCACGTCGTTTACGATTTCGTGATTACCTTCCCAGTATACCCTATAATTCTTGGAAAACTTTGTAGAGATACAGAAAAACAATCATCATGAGAGAGTTGAAAGAGACTGTGTTTTTAACTGGCTTCTGAAAAATTCACTACCTCAAAATTGTTCTATCTCGTCACTCACTATGACGGCTTATTTTTTATTGCTATAATTATTAATATTTTCATTTCCCTCAAGATCTTTATTGCTTTTCTAGACAATGTTTGTTTGCGCCCATGGTCCTTCGAACGCATTCCCAACAAGATGATCCGCGGCCTAGACAACGCTCTCATCTACACATCAACGAAAGAAGCCTGCCTTGCTGCATGTCTTAACGAGCATCGATTTACTTGTCGATCACTTGAGTACAATTATGTTACTCTTCAGTGTCATTTGAGTGACTCTGACAGAAGAACTACTGGACAGTATGTGCAATTTGTCGATGCTCAAGGTGTTGATTATTTTGAAAATTTGTGTCTCAAAGGTAATTTTCATGAAAGCAAAAAAGCTATTAGGAAAAAAAAAACAATTCTTCTAATAGAGCATTGAACAGTCAAATTTAACAAGTAATCGAATTCACTCTCGTTTTTAAGGTAAGGATGCCTGCAAGTCGCAGAGAAATTTCATAGCACCACGCATTGGTGTAGCAGAGGACAAAATTGCCCAGTATGCCGGGCTTCATTATTACATGGACAAAGAGATACAAGTACAGAATGAGGCAGCATGCAGGTCTGCTTGTGAACTCGAAAACGAATTTCTGTGCAGGTCTTTTCTTTATCGTGGTCCACCACTGGGCGTAGCTTACAATTGCCAACTTTTCCACTTGGATCACTGGACCTTACCAGACGGTCCCTCAACTTATCTAAACGCTGAGAGACCACTCATTGATAATGGCGACAGAATTGGAAATTACTTTGAAAATTTTTGCGAAAGTAAGATAATTTGCATTGATTCAAATATCAAGTCTGAAATTCCCAAGAGACTAGGTGATCAGAATTTCAATATCAATTTACATTTTACACAGAAGCTGTAGACGTGCCTCCTATCTTTGATATTATTGAAGACGATACTCTCAATAATTTAACAAAAAATGCCGATGTTAATTGCGATAAAACTGGAACATGTTACGATGGTATGTACCAACGAAATCGTGTTCTATATTTTCATCTTATATAATAGTGAAAATAATATTTTAGATCGTCGCCTTAGAACTGAGTGGCGCAAGTACTGTGTATAAGCATAACACTTGCGTCCTTTTGACTCCAATGTGACGATATAAAATAGATCTCTACTCGTAAATGTGACAATCTGACGCGTCATGTTTCTTTGCACTATCTATCGTCTCTACTATTTTATTTACAGTTAGTGTCGACTGCAAAGATACACGTATTGCAGTTCAAGTACGAACAAATAAGCCCTTCAATGGTCGTATTTATGCTCTTGGACGTTCTGAAACTTGCAATATTGATGTTAGTAATAGCGATCTCTTCCGTCTGGATCTTACAATGAGTGGCCAAGACTGCAATACCCAGAGTGTGGTATGTATCTAATAACTTATCTTACTACTCAAAGAATATGAGAATTTTCCCCAAAAAATATAATGTCAAAAGGTGTTTTTATGAGTTTAAGAATTATAATTTTTATTCGATTTAATGAGTGAAACTTTTAATGATGATTACACTAGGGCTAGAATAAAAATATCAAATTCTAGGAATTGCTTGAAAGATCTATTGGTAGATGAGAGGTTCAAAATATTTAGTTATTAAAGGGTAATGTTGTTCTCAAGAAAGAACACTCTTGTTTATCGGCAGCGTGACGGTTTTCAGACTGGTGTATACTCGAATACAGTCGTACTTCAACATCATTCCGTTGTGATGACCAAAGCCGATAAAATATATAAAGTCAAATGTACATACGACATGTCCTCCAAAAATATTACATTCGGAATGATGCCAATCAGAGATCCCGATATGATTAGCATTACCAGTGCACCAGAAGCACCACCACCAAGAATACGTATCCTCGACAACAGAGCCCGTGAAGTTGAAACCGTAAGAATTGGTGATAAGCTCACATTTAGAATCGAAATACCCGAAGATAGTAAGTTATTCAGCAATTATAATCATAATAAATGAATGCAATCATCACATGATATTTCTAATTATCATTATTGAAATATTGATAAATTATCCTCATTTATAGCTCCATATGGAATATTTGCCCGCAGCTGCGTCGCTATGGCCAAAGATTCGAAAAGCACATTCCAAATAATCGATGACGAGGGGTAAGGACAAGATATACCCTCAATGAGAGAGAATAATATACGTTTTTTTCTATCAATTTAAGTATCGAAGAATATATATATATATATAGGAAAAGAGATCGAGAATTGAACGGACATATTGGATACTAGTTGAATTTTAATGTTCCATCGATGATATTTGTAGAAAAAGTGTGGAATGTTTCTCACTGAAATTTTTCTCAGCTCATTAATAGAATAATTTAGGAGACCAATCTCGCACCCCTTCCATTGGAGGATTTATTTTACCCCAATTTTTCCAATGTAGATTTTTATTTATATGTATCGGAAAAAGTAGAGGAAATTCGACAACGAAAGGCTTAAAAAATTTCTCATTGAAAACATGTGGCGCATGTTTTTTTTTGATTTCTTATAAAATTCAACATGTTTAGCTGGAAATTAGGGCTCTAACTCTTTACTTTTCTAATGAATTTTAATATTTCGAAGACATCCCCGGTTATTTTGTTAGACGTAACGAATTGAAACCAATCTTGAAGAAAAAATGAAATTATTTCCCATTGAATTATATTGGTTTTGAACGAAAACTTGACGATTTTTGAGATATTTATGGACCATTTTGAAAAAATTGGTTTTCACCAAAGAAGTACTTGGAATATCGATTTTTTTTTCTTTTCAAACCTTATAAATCGATGGTAAATGATCTCACCATTCATTCAACATTTAACTCAAGTCTCAAGAGCAGAAGATTGAAACCCTAAAGATTCTCAGATGAATTTTTACACGTGTCTTCTAATGAAATTAACAGAAACTTCCCAATTCAAAAATATTTCCACTGCTTTTAAGCATATTGTCTCCATTGGAAACATCAAAATTCAACCAAGATGTGTTCGTTCCATACCTTGAGGATTCCCTCCTCCACCTTCCCCTATATATAAAATATACTCTGTAAATCCATTGAAGGAACAGATTTTTTTCTATTTTTTCAGTAATTTTTTAAGGGTTGTTGTTTCAACTTTGCAAAAAATGAGCAGATCGAAATTGAAAAAAAATGAAAGCAAACTTGCGATGTCTTCTTTTGAAATTTTTAGATGAAATTTTCTTTTGAGCATCACTTTGGCGCAAAAAAAAACAATGAACACAATTTTTTAATAATTTTTTTTTTCAATTTTCAAAATGCTCCATGGGCCCTAAAAAATTTTTTATGGCTTAACCAATGGTGGGATCCTTTAGAGTGATTATCAAGCTCCAGTTTGTTTTTTTCTCTCTCCGTACGATCATTCATCACTGAGACATCGGCAGTTGGCTGCAAAAACACCGTTTTGTCTTTGATCGTCGATATTTTGTAAACTACTGATCGCACAGCAAATGGATGATGAGTTCCGTACACTTGAATCAATGCTCGGGGCGTGTCTTTTAATATTTTCTTGAAAACTTTTTGTTTTCATTCACAAAATTAGTTTGGAAAAGTGCCATAAAATGAAGTTTTTTTGGCGTTTTTGGAAAAAGTCCTGAACTTTGCAAATATTACGAAAAGTACAGATGTTTCCAGTTGCCTTTTGAGCCCAAGGTATGCCTGAACACCCTGCGAAATTTCAAGTCGATCGATTAAGCCATTTTTTTTATCCGAATGATGAAAGTTGTAGCAAGAATTAAGGGAGCACGTTTCTGCTCCTTAAACATGAATTAATGATGATCGAGATGAAAAAACAAATTGTTCTCTTCCTCACATTTTCGCATCAAAAATTCATCAAATTTCGAGGAAAAAAAAACAAAAAAATCGCCCCTGGCCTCAGCTAACATTTTCAATCTCTTTGACATATTGATTCATTTTTTTGATCACCTTGAAATGTTACAGGGTGTTTAGGCATACCTTAAGCTCAGAAATCATCTCAAAACACTAGTACTTTTCGCAATATTTGCAAAATTCAGGTTATTTTTCGAAAAACGCCAAAAACTTCGTTTTTTTTGCACTTTTTTAAACCAATTTTAACAATAAGAAATTTATTTTTGAAGAACACTTGCTGGAAGATATTTACAGAGAATTGGTTCTAGTTTACAGAACCCAAGTCAGTAGTTGACGAGCTAGAGAGAATCAAAGACAAAAAAGGGTGTTGTTTCATTCAACTGTCGATATTTCAGTGACAAATGATCGTACGGAGGAGAAAAAAACTGAACTGGAGCTCAAGAATCAGGCTCAGGATCCTGACATCGGTTGAGCGCAAACATTTTTTTTAGAGCCCGTGGACGATTCCAAAAATTGAAAGAGAAAATGATTTTTTTTTCTTCGCGTTTATTGCTTTTCCTGCGCAATAAGTGATGCCAACAAAAAAAAATTCATATCAAGATTTCAAGAGTAGACATTACAAGCTTCATTTTGTTTTTCTTTTCATCTCGTTCTGATCATTTTTCGCCAAGTTACAGCACTTCGAAAATCACAACAACAAAAAATGGAAATAAAATCTTCTTCTTCATCTATGAGTACTTTACCAAGTGTATATATCGTCACCTTAGAAAGAGAGTGCTATGCTTATACATAGAACTTACGTCCTTTTGGTTCTAAGGCGACAATATGATACTCGAGCAATAAATTGGGAATTTTTTGTCTGCACTAGATGCCCAGTGGACCCCTCAATCTTTCCAAGTTTCACACCCGATGGTAATGCTCTTCAGTCAATTTACGAGGCTTTCCGATTCACTGAATCTTATGGCGTTATATTCCAGTGCAACGTAAAGTACTGCCTTGGTCCTTGTGAACCGGTATGTAAATAATCTATCATTTTTTGCATCACACTTTCACTATTAAAAAAAAAAAAATTTTTTCTTTCAATCGATACATATTTTTATTTCAAGGCTGTCTGTGAATGGGGCCGTGAATCAACTGAATCATGGGGCAAGAGGAAACGAAGAAGTATCACAAATGGAACTGAAGAAAAATCTGAGGATATGACACTTTCTCAGGAGATTCTCGTTTTAGATTTTGGAGATGAAAAACAGTCTGATTTCCTCAGAAGTGATGCCAGCATTGATTTCAATGAATCTGGTAAATGTGAACCATTGGACTTACGTTATCATCTTTGACATCAAATTTCATTCACATAACATTACTTATTGTTTGTCTTTATTTCAGATAAAACTGTCACTATCGTGGAACCCTGTCCATCAAAGACCTCAGTGCTAGCTCTTGGGGTTACTTGTGCCCTCCTTGTACTTCTTTACGTCTCGACTATCTTCTGTTATTACATGAAGAAGTGGCTGTCACCACGTAAGATGATGCCTTGAAAATTTGAAAATTTTATGAAAAATCCAAAATTTCCAATCATACCAATCAATCAAGGAGGCGGCAGTTTTGATGAGGACATTGAAAAGAATTAATGAAATTGTCACGAATTTTAAACATAAACAGAAACGACAATCAATGCCAATATTATTCATAATTGGTAGTTTATTTAAGTACATCATGCAACATATTTAACTGATCTTCCATTTTTTTTTAAACTTGCTACTTTTGATCGGGTTGCAATGAGCTAGACGAGCCAATGGGTAATAAAAGATTGGTGCATTCACTCTCTCCTATGTTTTGAATAGAAAAAAAAAAACATCGAAGAGTGATTGCACACTTCAATTCATAGAACTGAGATGAATTATTACCCCCACGATGAGATTCGATGAACAGATGAGAGTTGAAAAATTATGTAAGAGTGAATTATAACCCGTATCAAGACTAGCAATACTTGGAGGTTCACGCTTCACTAACGTTGTTAAAACTAATATGGTCTCCCTTATCCCATTCTTCCTTTATCCCTAATTTTTAAGATAGTAAATAGAATTATTGCTGAGCATCCTGGTGGATCCGTTATTGAGCTATTGATTGCTGGTCGTGTACCCATGTTGATATGTTAACTCTCTCGATTTTTCATCGGTCAATGGTTGATACGAATTCTGCAATCTTTTGAAAAACAAAAATGATTGACTCGCAATCGCCGCCTGTCCAAGTCAATTTATTTCCTTTCTTCAAAAAATTTCCAAATTCGTATCGATCACTGACTGATAAAAGATTGACTGAGTGAACATATCGATGTAGGTAATCGACGGGTCCACCAGGGCAATCATTAAGCGACAAAATGGCATTCGCAGTTGAGTTACAATGAACATTGCTTCCAGTGGATTAGTATCATGATAATTATTATAATTAATCGTGTTCAATATTTCATTTTTGAATGTTATTTCAAGTATTTTCTCAGTGAAAATGAACAAAAAATATTTCTTTTTTTATGTAATTGTGTATCTCAGAAGCTGTAAAACTATTACTGTCATAAAGAATAAAAATTTTGTACCTAGTGTGGTACATTTTTGATAAATCTGCAAAACAAATAAAAAAACTTGCTCTTTCCCTCTCTAAACAGTTAGACCAGTGAAATTCAATACTCTTTTGAAATATTATTATTGATACATTTGTCTCAACTTTCGACTGAAAATACTATTGAATATTCACTATGGGAAACAAAAGTTTTTAAAAGATCAAGCCACATCAAGTGAGGAGTGAATGGACATAAATAGTCAGTAAATCCTCGGTGTACTTATCAATATTACATATATATTTGTGCTTTATTTCTATAGGGGTGAAGGGGGTGGTAAAAGGAAATGTTATGACAGAATAAAGTACAGAGCAGATTATAAGAATTTGGCAAAATAGAATGATGAGGTGGAACGGGATGTGGTGTAATATGAGATACATTCATTTTGCCTTGCCGTTCCATGTTACCCCAGCTCTCATCATAGGGAAAGGCATAGGGAGGAGTGGGGTAAAATGGACATCCCATTAACACAGTTTGAGATGAAAAAACTTGAACAATTTCATAAAAAAAAACTGAACCGATTCCCGGTGGAGAATGTGTGATTATTCTTTTCTCCTATATTTTTCAAATTTGGATCCTTTCAGCTAAGAATTTCAGGTCTTTAGGAACATATCTGGTTCTATTAATCGTAGTATTTCTCATCAATTTATGTGGCTCTAGTTTTTCTTGATCGATTCCTGAGTCACTCGAAACTCATTTATATGAAAATCAATTCTTTCACCATATCGTCCCCTTGATAAGAAATATCTGCAACGAGTTGCGTCTCTGCAAAACCACTGCCAAAATTTATTTTATGACATTCAGGACATTTTTTTTCTATAAATTCCAATAACATAATAACCCCACCACACAATTTGAAGGGGAGAAACCTTATCCCCATATTTACGTCTCTTTGCTTCTACTGCTTTTTAATACAGAGAAAAATTGATAACGCTTTCGCGTCTATTAGTTTTCAAGATTTTTTAATATTGGGGAAAGTGAAGGAAAGTTTACATGAGAATGAAACGGCTGGAGATAGATTCTTTCTGATGATTTCATTGAAAAGTGGAGGAAATTTGCGGTGGAAATCATGTGTCAGAAATTTTTTTTTTGTATTTTTTAGAAATCCTATTTTTTTGTCAAGGTTAGAAGGGGTATCCCTCTCCATCTTTGAAAAAAATCACTCATTTCAGCATATCTTCGGTTCTATTAGTCGTAGCGTAAAAAATCCGAATGGAGATGAAAGGTGAGATCATTTGTCATCTTTGCCAGATTTTCATAAAATGAGGTATGAGCCATTCGAAAATCAATTATAACGAAATTAAAACAGCATGAATTGATGACGAATGATCTCAACGTTCATTCAAAAATGCACCCTATTCGCTACGATCAAGAAAATCAGAGATGTTGTTAAAAAACCGAAATTGTTGAGAAAAAAAAAACACAATGATTTAGTGCCCTAATTTTCGGCTCAAAGAGTCAAATTTTCAAAAAAATCCCCAAAAATGGATTCTCATATCTATTTTCCAATGGAAGTTCCTTCAGCTTTTCTATTTTGAACCCTTTCTTTGTAATATAACTAATCCAATTTAATTCTTTCTCAATTTCGCATGGTCCGTTTTACCCTCCTTTTTTCTCATAAATTTCATTTTGAAGTACGTGAGTTGGTCTTTCTATAATACATCCCCAATGCATATAGGCCTTACCAATTACATCTGCAATGGTCCAATTTCTATTCCTACCAGGTCTTTTTCATAGAAATTGATTACTAATGATAATTTCCATTCAAGACAGGGAAGTACAGACCCTGAAGAAGGGAAATCCATGGATGTTTCATGGAAAAATCAAAACCAAAGCAAGGCAATGTTTTCATCCCTAAAATTGATACGATTTATCCAAAAAATAATCGGAATATTGATTAATCGAGTTTCTTAAAATCGCGCGAGAGAATCGATTTTTCAGAAAAATAGAATCGATTTTGCGAAAATCGGCGCGAAATTGTCCTTAACCACGAGTGGGATAAAATATGGTAGCGATATAGGTAGAGAAAAAGAATGCAGTGACAGGACTCATAATGATTTTACAGGATACGACGAGCCAGCTGAGTGTCCTTTGGCATGATTGTTACTCTCATTACAAGGATAGCACAAACATTGGTATTGCCAAAGAGTTCAACGAGATAGGCCTCACACACGTTTTCTGGAGAGCCATAACAGCTGAATTATGGAACCTCAAATCATGTCAAGTCAGTCTTGATCAAATCGATCTGATCGATTAAATCGAAAGAAGATAGCGAGACAAAATGTATTTATTTCTTTTTTCCCGGCTAAGTACTTATTTTTCAAGGTGACTAAGGTGCCAAACCCCATACCTATCTCCTCTATATGTCTTTGCTCCATCCAATCAAGATAATCTCCAATTACGTTAATCTTGCTTTAATTTCGTTTGAAAATTAGCTGATCGACAGTTAGCTCGGATGAAACAGGCTCTAAATTCAATTTGATAAATTCTGAAAGTTATCTTGCTGACAGTGAGCGGCGTTTCTTTTCCAATGCACTGTCGTTCTTCTAGGCTGTAGAAATTTCTGTTATCGACACACCCATTATATGGATCATGTCGATGGAACATTTCAATGAGTCCTCTCTGATTATTCCGATTATAAATGTAGTTAATACAATGTCATTAGTGTCCTTTGTTTGTTGTTCCTGAAAATGAGCGCCATTTAGCAGGATATTTCAGAGTTTATTTGTCAAGTTTGATATTTTATCATGGCGATGGTTTATTTTGCAGCTCCCTAGCCATGTTTTCGTTATATAAAGGGATTAATAATTGAAAATTACATTCCGCTGACAAATTGTAGCTCACAAGTGCAGAGGAAACTTACTCAATAGCTTCACAATCGATAAAATAGACAGCCTCATTTCCCTTTGTTAAATCGAAGCAAGTTTTTCTTCATTACCATGAGAAAAAGCGAGTAATGCGGCTCAGTGAAACAAAGTTTTGATAAATTGAGGAATAAAATAGCAGAGAATTTATGGCAATGAAATGTTATGACAAAGAGGTATTTTTTCTTTCAATGAATGTGCACGGATTAACAAGTTTATGGAGAATATTACGGAAAGGCTTACTTTTTTTCAACTTTGGTTAAGCACAGCTCAGATGCGGCTTGGGCCTCCCGGAGAAGTGATTTTCTCTCAAAAATCGTCCTATACGCCTCCATCACCAAATTGAAAACAAGGAAGGTATGTATTATTATTCGTTCTTTCTCAACAGTCGCTGTCTACGTAGGTGTATTCAAATTTCTCCAATTTTTTTTCCTCCTTTAACTTTCCAACGTTTTTCTTCTCTCTGTCTAAATCATGGAAATAATAAAGATATGAACAAAACTAGATTTGGAAAGATTGCTTGGAGGTTAGGGAGGATCGATACCTCGATGCAGGGAGGATAATGAGAGGGGAAGCGGAGCGCAAAGATAAGGAACCTACGACTCAAATGGTCGAGTGAATAACCTCAAATATTGCATGTGTAAGACTGCGAGAATTATTAATTATCTTTATTTTAGCTTTGATGACTACCGAACGACAGAATCAAATTCAATCAAATTTGGTAGATGGATTCATTTCGAATTAAATTTTTGACGATTTAAGGGGTAAACGTAAAACATTGAGGTTAAAAGGTTATAAGAGTTAAAGGATGGGTTTTGTTGATGAATTACACGGAATTAACAGAATCAATCCTACTACGAAGAATTTCATACACGTCGAATGTAATGCTAAAACTGTCACGTTCATTCATCATTCCTCATTGGTTGACGAACATTGCGTGCTCGATTCAGATAGCACAATAAGAATGAAGGATAAAACAATTTTTTTAAATAATTATCGATCATGGGTAGTAGTTTTCAATTTAACTCGAAGAATAATCAACCAAAAAATGAATAAAATAAATTTAAACGAAAAAAATTATGAAATCATTTTCCATACGCTAGAGTACGTGATTGGTCTCGTTTGATTAAAATTTTGCAGTGCACATTAGAATCTATTCAAGAATTTTTAAGAACTTTTTTTTATCAAAGTCGAGTAGTCTTTATTTTAGGTACCGATGCTTCTCAACCATGAGCTTTTCGAATATGTAGTGTGAGTGTGAGACTATGGCACGTACCCCCGAGTGGGGGTCTAGCCAAAAAGGGAGGAAAAGAAAAATCAGTGTGTGGGCTGACGAGGTAAATTATAAAACCCACATGTACACAGAGAGTAGTCACAAATATCCAAATGCATTTGTGTTTGTACTCCACACGCATAGATGTGTAACAAAGTGGCGATATATAAACTAAGTGGTGCACACACGAGAGGAGGAAAAAAAATCGGTGGCGCTTTGTGAAGTTACACCGCTTCTATGATACATAAATGAATTCGGATTAACATGAGTCCAAAAACATTGCCTTTCCCTGAGAATATCATACTCCGGCCGGATAATTCTGAATATATGTGTTCTGTTTTGTGTTTTATTTTTCTAGATCCTGCATTGAAAAAAATTTCTTGAGTCTCGACCAAAAAATAGTATGATAGAAAAAGACTCTGACTATAAGAATAGTGTTGGTAAATATTGTGATTGGAAATGAGAATTTTCATTCTAAAACCGAATTTTATTAGCTTCAAGTATAACTATCAGATAGTAGACATAAGTATGGTTCTAGTTATGTGAAATTCCGTTGTCATAGTTGTCATAAAGAATTAGTTATGGTAACTGAATAAAAAGAGCAATTTATAATTTTTTTATTTTTTTTTATTTTTCAAAGTTTTTCATAGTTATTTTACTGCCAAGGTACTCTGCAAAGAAGTTTAAAATTAATAAGAAATTTACAAGAATATAATGTTTACTTACTGAAGTTTAAGTATAAATTCATGGATTCTGTTCTATTTCAGTCAAACAATCCTTTATAAAGTGTGGGTTATGACACGGAAATCACTAACAGAACTGAAATATTATAATGGGTATATTACACGTCTTGATTCAGTGTAGTAATCTAAAATGGTAACCCTCACATTATAATTCCGAGTGCGATAAATAATTTTGAAATAATTCACTTTGACCTCGACTATTAAACAGATAGTCATGGCAGTATGAGAAAATCCCCGTGTATAAGCATTAGGGAACACCGGGGAGAAATTCTCCGCGTTTCGAGGTAGCTTGAAATTCTCCTATGATGTGATGTAGAGGTAAATAAAATGAGTCATATTTATATACTTACAAATAACTCCAATGTACCATTCGTATGAGTCGATAATACGTCTTAGAAACTTGATGAGATTAGCCAATTCACAAAAAAAAACAGAGAAAATATTAATGAAGCGGACGAGAAAAACTGCAGTGAATAATGGGGTACAAACAGCGAGGTGAGGCTTGCTGGCAAACATCCAAGATCAAAATAAAATTTGTTCTTGTTCAAGCAAAGTGAAGCTCTAGCTAGTATTATTCAATTTTTTTCTTATTGGAGTATCAAAACCACAACGTTCATGTATCCTCTATACGAAAAAAAACACAAACATACGAATTTCAATATGATGACAGGTACTTGAAATTGAAAAATTCTTTCTATAAATCACTCAGAATCAAAATCAGTTGTTAAATATTGTTTAGACTTCAAAAAAATTCCAATTTTTTACGAAGATTTTCAAATTGGTAATCTGGAGTAAGAGGGAATAAAAAATATGCCTTCACAGTATAATATAGTGTGAACTCCTGACGACGACATATGGCGCCGTAAAGTCTGACGTGATCAGGCCATCGAGGCACGTCATGGCTTGCGCCACCATTTTGGGCGCCAAGGAATTTGAATAAAAGTAGTGAACAACGAAGTGAACACTGACGTGCAAATAAATGTATAAAATGAGCTTCAAAACTGATGAAAAGCTCAACAGGGAACGGGAAGCTAAAAAAACGGAAAAGTACAGGAATAAGTAAGAAAGATAGAAATAGAGAGAGAGAGAGAGGGAGAGAGAGAGAGAGAGAAAAGTTAGGTGAGAATGTAAAGAGAAGGGTGCCCTTAGGTGGCAATCGTCAAGGAGGCTCACACGGGCTACATTCCACCGGGACGGGAGTTTTCAAATATGGCTGCCATCGTGAATGTAGGTCCTCAACCGATCCCTCGTATCCAACGCACTATATGTGTATGTGTGTATACCACAGCTACTCCCTTCTTGTATTCCCCCCTCTGAATTTCCAGTCGATTCTTATAAGTGTGTGCCTACCTATTCCGAGCCCCGCTGCGTCCCCTCTCATCAGTTTGTAACTGGTGCCCCACGGTCTGACTATTTCATTTGTTATCTCACTCCAAGTTTTTCTCTGTCTCCCTTCGTTTCACTGCTTTAAAGCCTGTGGCCCTTCTCTACAGAGACAAGTCTTTCGTTTCTTTCATGCGTAGCCTCCACCACTTCCATAGCCCTCCCCCCTCTCTTCTTTACCCGCTACCACAGTCCGGACGACCGAACTGGCGACACCCTGTCTGGTAAACCCGGGCATCGGACAAAGGAGGGGAATTCGTATAACTCCGTAAGTATTTTTGCCGCGTTGCCATACTGCTGTTTTCCAATCCCTATCTTTATCTCTTTCTTACGACAGTCTTTCCAAGGACAGACCCGAACGTGCCAGCCATCGTGGCGACGTATACTGGTCGTGCAATCGACCTACGCGACTCTATAATGCACCAATAGCCACGCATTTTATGCTTTCACAGATACTATAGAACATGCAAAATCATATTCATTCATTTATTATAATATTATTAAAAATAATTTCATTAGTTTTTATTTTTTTATTAATACTATATGTTTAAAATGAAAACCGTATGGGCATGGTACTGTGTATAATGTAGAGTGTGTCTAAATTTTTTGAGCACAAGTCTCTTTATCTGGTCAGCGAAGGAATGCCATGCCCCCGACTCAATTCTTGGAAAAGGCAATGGGGGATATAGTTGAGTACATGTGGAGAAACACACGAAATGAGGGACTTTGGTGGCGTGATCGAAGGCGCCACCCTCTCCACATCAGTTAATGTATAATGCTAGATAATACTACGGGATTCCACAGCGATGAGTCTCGATAAATGTCCGCGGTTAAATAGGCAGGTGTTGAATCAGTGGGTCTATATACTATGATTCAAGAGAGTCAAAAACTATTTCACTAGTGATACTTTCGTGAAAACTATTCGAATAGTACTTTTAAATCAAACAATTTTCCATAAAGAAATTTTTTTTTCAAGTATATCTCAAATTTCCCGCAAATGTTTTCTACATTTGCCTTAAATTTTTCTTTCACTAGTTACCAATCAATTATGAGTCATAACTGAATACTTCTCGTTATGGAACAGAGGATAGCCGAATAGTAAACAAAATGTAGCGTAATAGTTGATTAGAACTTTTTCAATTACATAGAATTATATTTCAGAGTTAAAAGTCAATTTGATCTGGGTTTAATATGTACCACATTGGAGTGATGGAATTTGACATTTACCTAAAAGTTTCCCTCAAACAACCAAAATAATTAGACTTTTCGGAGACAAAATAATATATCAATGTCTTAGAATGAAAGTATCGAAAGTACTATGTGTAAGCATGGAATTCATGCTATTTTAACTCTAAAGCGACGATATGGTTGATACTTGAGAATTTAGTTTATGTGGAGGAGAAATAATGCTAGCCGCGATGCACTCCAGGACTTTTATTTAAATTTTATTTTAAAAAATTGTCTTCTAATAGGAATTCCTCGCTCTTGTTTTTGGTGAACTATTCAAATTTTCACTAATCATATTTTTCAATTTCTTGTATGACATAGTGCAAATCAGAATATTTTCTCAAAATAATGGCGATTTGCAAAGATCTCTCTTTAAGAATCTAATTGTATAAACGAAAAAAATTAATTGTCATTTCAACGCGTTAGTAGTGAATGTCTGCTGGTAACTTGCGTCATGTATTTGCTCTCGCTTACCCGCGCCATACACATGAGAAGCACCACAGTCTCTTAACTCCAAAGTTTGCCTACGTGCGTAAACTTGGCAACGCTGCGTATAGCTAAACATATTAACTGTCGGCTCACGCCACAAAAACAACATGATCTCATTCCATGTCGCATATGCGAGAAACTAGATGGGGACATTCTACTTTATAAATGCGACCTTTGAAACCACACGCAAAAAGTTTCTGTATGTTTTTCCTCTCAAGTGTTTTTTAAAAACTACTGACGAGAGTAGTGGGTTTTCAATTTTGGAAACAATTGATGATAAACCATCATATATTGACTGTCTACTATATTTTAGGGATTTCAGCTCCGGCAAGTTTATGTAGACCGCATTGAAACGCATAAAATCATTTTTTAACCATTGACCTACTGGAAGACTTTGACCCTTCACAATTTAAAATTTACAAGAACAGGTACACCCCTATATTTATTCATGGAATTTAAATACGACTATTTATAAGCACACTAAATTGCAATATACATTGCAGTAATGCAGTTGTCTATATATTTAATCTCAACTATTCATTTTTCCCCTTCGCTCTCAGTGCCTCGTTGTATATAATACACATTGCCTTCAGGGGAACGAATCCAGACAGAATGGAGCCACCAACAAAGCCTACAATAATGTAATAATAATAAAAAAAAAAAAGAGTAAAAGTAAAAGTTTAATCCGCAATGTGCAATATAAAAATTGAAATAAAAATTAAACCAGCCAGAACTGTCCAGAAAGAGGGAAGCTTGAAATGAGAAAGCAACAGGAGAGCTCTAGAGGCCGAGTTGAAAATCTATGGCTCCATGCTGGCTGGGGGGAGTCTCAACACAACCAGAACAGACTGCTGTGGCAGACAACATGGCGCCGAGCATCGTCATGCCGGCGTGACGTTTCCCGCGCGCGCGTCATTAACGGAAGTGAGGCTACAAAATGGCAGCTCACTGTTGTACAAGATAGTTTTATCTGTGATGTCAAGGAACAGAGAGAGAGAGAGAGAGAAAATGAAAGAGAGCGAATTTCTTGTCTCTGTATTTGTCTGTAACATATTGTACATACATGCCCCGTACGGCCTCTACTAAACAAGTCAAATTCAATGAATAAAATTTTTCTAAATAAGTAGAAGCAATCAAACGCTTGAAAAGGAGCAGAGAGGAATGAGATGTTGGTAGAAATACCGTAAGAGATGGAGTGAGATGAGTACAACTGGCAATTGGTTATTGCAAATGAGAAGAAGAACGATGAAGAAAGAAAGAGAGAGAGAGAGGGAGGGAGAGAGAGAGAGAGAGAGAGAGAGAGAGAGAGAGAGAGAGAGAGAGAGAGAGAGAGAGAGAGAGAGAGAGAGAGAGAGCGCGATAGGGCTAGAGGTTGGGTTGGCGGTGCAAAGAAAGAAGAATAAACTGGTGGTCGTTGTGTGATGGTTGAAGCCTGAGCGCTCTTGGTGCGTCTACAAGCGGTGCAGAGGGGAAGGTCACAAGTATACGTTTTTATTGCTCAACTGTGTTAGTAACGGCGTTTCGGGGAGCGTTGAAACGAGGGGGGTTATATACAGAGGGGAAATAGCCTGTGGTGTAGCGTGGTAGGGGGCTAAGACGGGTGGAAAAAGAGGAGAGGTACCACCAGTGCTCGATCGTGGATAAGCAAGTAAGAGAGAGAGAGAGGTGGGGGGGGGGGGGGGGGGCTGAACGGAGAGACCGTGCTTTAGTTGGAAGCAGCCATAGCACACTTGGGTACTGGTAGAAGAGAAATGAGTGGGGATGAAAATTAGTTACGGCATCTACCAAGACCTAAAAGGATCTCTGTGTGCCGTGCTGCCAGACTACTCCGTGCAATGTTACGCGTTAAGGTATCCCCGTGTGTTGTCGTCGTTGGCAATATTCATTTTCATACAAGATCATTTTCATACGTCGGGTGATTCCAGAAATGCACACGGTATTTTGCAATTTTTTATTCATTTCACCCAACTAGCTAACGTTGGAACGATAAAACGCGGGAGGGGAAAAAATACAGACGTTTAAAGATTGTGTAAAACTTTTTTTCAAGTTAAATAGATATCGTTACTTTATATCCTTCAACAATCATGGCCCATGGTATTGGTGAAGTGTTAAGTGAGGGCAATAGTTCAGTGAAAATAGTGAACAATAATGCACAGAGTCAGAATCTAAATAATCAAGCGAGAAAGTCCATTGGCGTTATGGGCAGTAGACGCATATTTGCAGCAGCGTTTAAACTAAAAGTGCTAGATTCATATCGTAATGACATTGATTGTCGTGGTAATCAACGTGCAACAGCTAGGAAATATGGTATACACCGAAGACAAATACAAAAATGGTTACAATGTGAAGATAATTTACGCAGTAGTTGTGCTGAGAATTCTAATACAAATGGTGTGATTGTTGGTAATAATACAGTTCCTTCTACAACTGGCCCTTTTAATAGTACAAGCATTGTAAATACATCAGAAATATCGAAAACAGCAGAACCAACAATCGTAACGACCTCATCATCATCATCAACGATTATAACACCAACAGTACAAGTAGCAGCAGCAGCAGCACCGGCCTTGAACCTCAGCCTCGCCAGACTGCATGGCGACGAGTTGACTACCCGACAAGGACCCCCACCTTCTCATTCCACAACACATTGTGGTAGTTTAACGAAATCAGCTCAGTACATCCAGCATAGAACATCTTCAAATACTTTGCCTATGCATACGTTACTCATTGGATATACTGAATATTCTGGTCAAGATTTAGATCCACAACAGCAAAGTCAACAGTCGCTGCAACAGCATCATTCAGAGGATAGTGCTGCTTCCGCTATTAACAACTATCAGACTGATCGAACTGGATCACCAACTGAACGTAAATACTATGTATTAAGTCATTCTGCTTATGAGCAATCAGTATCTGTTAATCAAAGCAGCAATGACGCTAGGCCTTATCATCAACTGCAACAAGCATCAGCAACAGTAACACCATCATATCAGGCCACCACGGGACATGGATACAATGGAATTGTCAACAGGGATAATCGAGTCCTTGGGAGTAACGTTCATCTATCCTCCAGTCACGTACTAGTACCTCCCCTGTCTTCCTCCTCCTCGTCCTCGTCCTCATCTTTTTCTTCGTCATCTTCCCACCATTCTCATGTGAGGGATATAGACTCACCGCCCGGAAACGAGTCTCTCGCATCATCGATAAAAGCGGAGCGTGCTAGTCCAGACTTCCCGGCGACGACGATGACAACGACGACAGTGCCGTGCAACGAGGCAACAAACTCCCCGACTAACACTACTAAAACGTTCATAAAAAGTGTGTATCCAATGAGTCAACACGTACATATACCAACCAGTGGGATTGCTACGCAGGCGGTTCTGGCTACAGCCATTCACTTCGAGACCTCAACAAGACGGACGAGCCGGCAAGAGGCAGCAAATGTGCATGTGAATGTGGAAACACACATGTGCAATATGAATTCTAAAAAGAGAGATGGCCATACTGAACTAGTCTACGTTAAAGCAGGTGATGATGGTGATAAGCAAACAATAAAGAATGAAATAGAAGATATTTATGTGCCAAAGGAAGAAATTTTCAATGAACAGAATGAGGTAGATACTGAAGTAACTGAGGACAGCAGACGTATTTCTAATGATGATGGAGATGGTGGAATGCATTACAGCCCACAATTCATATTTATGTCTCAGAATACTAACAGCGAGATTCACTCAACTACAGTGTTGAGCCCATTGAGAGAATCAAGTTTATCTGTTCTATTGAGTCCAAAAGGTGCACCTAGTAATAGTTCAAGCAGATCCACAATAAGTAGTTGCTCAGACAGCGAAATAGATCCACTTGATTATTCATCAGGACACCATAATACAATTAATGATTCATCTCGCAGACGATCTTTTTCTCTTCGATTTAAACTCGACGTGCTTGATGCATTTCATGGTAGTAGTACAGGTGTTGCTGGAAATCAACGTGCTACTGCGAGAAAATTTGGAATTAATCGTAGACAAGTACAAAAATGGCTTGGTCAAGAGACAGATCTCAGAGGCGAGATTGCACTTCGTGGTGGAGATACACGCCAAAGATTGGCTCCGCTTCAGGAGCTTCCTGTTATTGATGATGAAAGTGCTGTTGATCTGAGAACGAGCTCTATAACGCGAAGCGATATTGAAATTGATCAATACTTTACACCAATTTATTGCTGTGACTCATCTTCACAACGGTCTGATTCCTATCTACCTATTTCAGTTGATTCTGACATGCCACAAAGAATTTGTACATTTTCTTGCTGTATGGAGAATTCAACAATATCTCCTCGTGTAACATCCTGCTACAGAGAAGTAAAAAAATCCAGCTATCAGCAGCAGCAGCAGCAGCAGGAACTTCAGCAAAATTACTATTGCTATTCACTAAGGGATCCAATGGACATGCACTCTGAAATAATTGAGATGACTTCATCACCCGCTAAGCGTTCTGGTTGTAATTTAGATTGTTGCTATGACGATGTACCTTCAGTGAAGCGCCTTTGTGTGGAGACAACTACTGAGCTGGAGTATAGTATGTTCAACAAAGAAAAATGCCAGGATCAACCACAAGAGGCGCCACTCTGTTTAGTAAAAAGTAAATGTTCCAATGAGTCTCCCCTACAGACTCAACGTGTCACAAGCACTGTACCTACTCCACCAGCACCTGCTGCTGCTGTTGCCCCAGTGATATCAACAAAAAAAGATGCTATTCTATTTAAACCATATCTCGATAATCCAGTCAGCAAACCGACTGAAGAATCACCTTGTCATGATAACTCACCTCTTGAAAATCATCATCAGGGTATAAGTCATATCAAGAACAACAACAACATCAACAACAATAACTGCAGCAGTATTTGCAATTTTAATGAGGAACGACGGGCCCATGACTACGCTGTTGAACTCAGTTTGCGTGTACCTGTTTCGTGGAGTGTGCCATCGCAACTTGTCGAGTTTCCCGAACGTATTCGTAGTGCTTTCGCAAGGTATCCCGCAACTCCGTACTATATCTAAAATTCATCATTGATTGAATTGCTTTTCTGTCGATTTCTTACTATCTTTGTGGTTTTAGCAATCAATCAAAAAAATTCGAGGATTGAGTTGTTACAAATGGAATAGAATTGGCAATAGCTTTGCTAATGAGTAAACTACTCAATGGAGAAATAACATGTATCTTAAAGTCTTCCGTAAACAGCTGGCTCTTTTTATTGTCCGATCATCATTGAACAAAGAGCAATTGAACTGTAATGAAAATCGTTATCTAGAGATTAAAAAGGGGGTATCTTACACTCTTTTGTTTATATTATATTTAAAATATATATTTTTTCTCTGGTCTTATTAAAAAAAAAGATAGCAACACATTCATTACACATTGGTTGAATTGAAATTACTGTACATGTGTATTATCATGTTCGAGATTGCTCTGATCTCATCGTTATCCGATTTCCGTCGATTAGATATGTTTTAGAGTATTCTCCAAGTTTAAAATTTTTTTTTCTATGATGTTTTCTCGAAAAATAATGATTTATAACATAATTAATTATGGTGCAAAAATTGAATTAATGACCTTATGCCATTTCTCATCGAGATTAGTATATATAGGATATTTAATGATTGATCGTTCAGTGATCAAGATTTATCGAAATTTATCGGAGAAAGAAGCGACAGAAAATGCAACAGCGGTTTGTTGCAAGAAATTTCACGTAGTCAGCGACAGGTTGAAACAATATTTTCTTTCAACTATCACTCATTTCATTGCAATACGGTACACTGAGAGAAAAATTTCGTAAAAACTACAAAAAAAGACATAGTGCTAACACATTTATAGTCGTTTGTTAGAGAAAATCTTTATATAAATCAAAAACATATCTTTGATCTGATATCTTAATCCCTTCAATCGAAAAACGGCTGAATAAAATTTATAACATTACATTGATCAGTCATCCGATGGAGAATTAGTTGTCACGGGGAAAAAAATCATTACACAGAGAATTAATTTTAAGAGACAATTGAGCATAATATTTTCATTATTTCATTCAATTTGTCTCTCAGTTCATGTATAGATATTTGACATGAGCCGAGTTGATCGAAGGAGTCAGTTTTTATTAAGATAGTAGGGCCCAATTGAGGTTCACATTTAAAACTATGAATTTTTGCATTCTATCGCAAGAACTGACTTCGCTTTACATGTTCACCAATTTTTGGATTGATTTCCCATGTAGGTTGGCTGTAATTGATTCATAATATACCGTCACAGTTATAGCAATATCTCGAGAATGGTACATTGTTTGAAAGAAAATATAGAGATATCATTTCTTCCAAATTCAATTTCTTAAATTTTCCATTCAACACTTTTTTTTTTCTCACATTAATATTTTTCGAGTTTTTGAGCTTGAACACAAATAATTTCATATTTTAATCTTTTTCCGCGAATGGTTAGGAAATTATCTCCCCAGCGTTGGCGGAAAAGTATGAAAATGACAAATTTTTGGTGTTTGAACGCAATAACTCGAAAAATATTGATGTGAGAAAATAGTATATTACGTACCTAGGAAGTAAGGAAGTTAATTGCGACAAAAGTGGCCACCCGAGCGAAGCGAGAGTGAAAATTTTTTGTCGCAGTTGACTCCTTTATTTCTATGGTGCGTATAATATTTTTTGTACCGAAGGGAGCGAGGAACGACGTTTTAAACCGAGCAAAGCGAGGTTAGAAACGTCGTTTTCCGCTCTCTAGGTACAAAAAAAAATTTCGAATGAAAAAGTTAAGAAATTGAGTTAGAAAGGAATATTTTTTTTTGTAAAATGAACCATTCTCGAGATATTGCTAAAACTACGATGCTACATCATGAATTGATTACGTCCAAACTACACGAGGAATAAATTAAAAATTTGACAGACATGTAGAGAGCAAAGTTAGCTCTTTCAATAGAATGTGAAGAATCATGGTGTTAAACGTGAACACCAATTCGACCCTGCTAGCTTAACTCTTAGATTTATATATACCTACACTGAGAGAAAATTTCATCGAAAATTAGTGTGCTAGCCACTAGCCGTACGACCGAACAGGGGTAACCAAAAAACTCAGTTGTTGCACCCTAATTTTTAGGGCAATCTCACCAAGAATTGAGTTGCCCATCTGAATTTTTAAGGGCATCTGATGAAAAATGAGGGTGCCACATTCGATTTCTTTTGGTGGCCCGTTTGGTCCAACTATTAGTGGGTAGAACACTAATTTGTAGAGGGACTCGCACGGTATTGCCCTGTATTTTTCTCTCCGTGTATGTTCCTTTTTCCTCCAACCGCAACCGATCGCGCCCGCCGGTCGGTGCGTGCTACGAAATATCTATCTCAAAATGGAGTTGTAGTATAGTAGTTTTAATTGCTCAAAGAATATGGCTTCCATCAAATAAATTCAAAAAGGAGATATATATTATTCGTTAACTTTCGTGATAACCTGGAATCAGGAACATCATTTAAGAAAATAATTAATCATCGATTATAAAAAGAAAACATTATCCATATTCCGATTTTTTCTTAGTTATGATAATTGTTATTACTTTCACAAAATATCTGAATGAATTTCTATATAGTTGACTGTGAATATATCAATTGAGAAGAAAAATTGACTTGACGTTAAAAAAATGAAATCCATATATTTTAAAAATATTATTCAGTAGACTATCGAGATAGCAAAGATCTTGCAGTTAACATAAACGAAAAATCTGGCATAAAAATTATATTTTTGAATCATTTCTTTTCACTTTCTCTTTTTTTAAGAATAATGTTCAATGCAAATTAGAAATTGCTCGTGCCTTTTATAATTAAACAGATCGACGATGAAGAAACAACGATTTATATAAAAAGAAACATGTACACTTGAAATTTTTATAATAATAATGAGAGCTAATAATGAGAAATAAGAAGGAAAATAAACATATTTACCGTGAAAATCATTATTTAGATTCCTAAAATTTTGTGCCTTTTGCTCTAATACGATATTGCTTTCGGAAATCAGCGATTAATTATTACAGGGAAAATAATTAGTAGAGTCAATGTTATAAACTGCCGACGTTTATTGTAGAAGCAGAGTTTCATGATACTTTAATGAAGCTAACAAGAGAACCATGGAAAGTATTAAACACTAGACCAACAGAAAAAGACGTTATCCTTAAGATATATTTAATAGATCACAGAATCCTTCTTTGCTCATTATGTGAATGTCCTGAATGATGATGATAATGCTAATTTGGAGAATTAACTTTTTTTTTTCTCGTTGTTTCATTGAAGAATGCAAGGACGCGTAACGTTGCCTCAAAATTACTTGTCCTTTTTTGAGATGGTGGCAATATATACAATAATATCCATCAATAATCATTTATGCCATGAGTAATTACATAATGCCATAAAAAAATAATGAGGACTAAAAGAAAAAAAATATCAATGTTTTACGTAATGTAATATACGAGAGAGAAAGAGAGGTGAATGAGAATAGTGTAATAAAGACAGAATAAAAGATTCCATCTTTTACTCTATCCTGCAAGTCACAGGACTCTCTACAACGTCGCGACAAGAAACAGAAGAATTGTAAATATAAGCAATATATACGTATAGATACTTGTTGGGCGTGCATACCCACCTTTATGACAGCTGAATTATGGAATTGGAAATTATTATATGTATATTTATGGAGACATGATCTATTGGATTAGATGAGTTCTCACGAGTAATGTTGGAGAAAATTGGATGAATTCGATATAGAATATTGTAGAAAGAGACATATTTATAAAAATTTATACATTTATAAATCTTCATTTTGAATTACTATCGAATTCCGTTTCTGCTGGTCCTCGATATTTAGTGCCTTCTAAATGATGTAAGCGGAAACATTTATTGTTTAAAAATAATTAATAAAGTCTGTTGATCCTTTGGAATCTATTTCCGTTCACAGGCTGCTCATAATGTGATAATGGAGCGGTGCAAGGACACACAACATCCACCTACACATCGTAGAAAAAAAAGGTCGCTGATATAATCAATATATCAGACTTATCATGTGCATTGAGAATGAAGATATAATCATTCTCTGGATTCTTTAATGTGTGGATCAACTATATCCAATATCGTAATTCAATTGGAGAATAAAACATTTTGTATACGATTGAATATTGTATGCGTTCAAGTATAGAATTTACTAATGATTACACCACATTTCTTTGTACGCCCAGATCGTATGACAAATTGTCCTACAAAGAATACTGTATTATAAAGATATAATTTTGAAAAATATATATATATATATATATATCTAAGAGATTATTTTAAACAATCACACTTGTTATTATTTTCATCTCTCCATGCTCTTCTCATCTACGGAATCAATGAAATCTGAAAGACAAATTGAGGGTATTATCACTTAATTGTGCGCATTCGTGATATAATTAGACTGTGATCTGATTCACTTGTTGATAGCAGAATCTATTAAATTCCAAGTAGAAAAGAAATCCACGATTCATTTCCTTTCTTTTCTCTAATTCCTTCCTCATGGAGTGTTTCTACATTATTCGCGATTCAACAATTGTGAGGTGAAGAATTTTGTGCATTGTAGAAATCCAAGATGGAAATTTCATAAGAACATATGAAACTTCACTAACAAAGCTTATACATGATATTATTCTGCATAGCACTCTGTGAGACACGGAATAAACCATCTTTCCATAGAAATTTTTTTAACTTACTCATTCTATTTACTGAAACGATAATATATGGCAAAATAGAGGAGATTCTCGATTGAGTTATATTAAAAACGGGACACTACAAATAAAAATTGAAGTGTTTTTGATGAATAATGATTGGAACCCAGATGCGTTTTAGTCAGTTTTTGTTCATTATCTACCTGGAAAATCGATTATTGTTTATTAGACCCCCATAAATCGATGGGAAATGAGCTCTTCATCCATTGAAGATCAATCCCAGGTTGCTACGGCCAACAAACGGCAATATCCTCGGAATCTTTACATTTTTCAAAAACAGAAAGGGTTTCAATTCCGAATCTTGAACAAGAAAATCGAAAAGGAAAAAATCCGGGCACATCATCCTCATCGGGAATTCATTCAGCTTCCCAATGGAATCATCAGAAGAAGCTTATTACAAATGTTTTCATTGATTTCGAGAAATTTTCATGATATATCATTGCTAGGATGTTTACATTTCATTTCTTATATTTTTTTCCCGAACTCCTCCTACCTGAAAATGATGGGAAACACAGATTAAAGCAATATAGGAAAAATTGAATACTTGTTGGGATAATTTTTCTATTTTTGCTTCCGGAGAGAAACTTCATTTGTGGTTACTTGCAAGCATACATGCAGTTTCTAATAAAGACAGTTGAGATTGAATCTGAGGGAGTCTGCTTGTTTATTTTTGTTTTTCCCAAACATTGGTTGTTCCGTTTCACCCGGCCCTCTCCTATATTGACCAATTACCGACTAAGCTATCTAGTTCTATACCAAATTTCCATTCGAATTGCCTTGAAAAGTCACTCGCGCAGTTATACACCCACCTCTGCCCATCATGCAGTAATTTAAATTAAATTTTAACCATATTTTTTGGTATATTATACTCTGCGTGACTTTTGCGTGCATTGTGCACATAGCGTTCCCCTTGATCAAAAATGATAATGGACAACACTTTGACAGCATAAATCAAGAGAAGTAGAGAACAAAACAATCACATTAGAACTTAATCGAACGTTGTCAACTGATTCGAGCAGTCGAGACTTGCTTATCAATGTAAGCTCATTTATGATCAATTTGGTGGTGGTTTTAAATCTATTAACTCCACATGATATTCTACCTAAAATCCACCGTGTTTGCTATAACCTACTCTCTTCCATATATTATTTTTATTATTATTATTATTATTATTCATTGGTACACCTACACCTTCTCCTATATTTGATAATTACAGGGACTCAACAACCAGGTGTAACAGCGGGACTAGAAGTAGAATTATTTCGTTTGTTATCGGTCAATGATTGGAACATATGAATCACCTGATGTTACCGTTGATTTCAGCAAGGAAAATATCAAGAAGCGATATCAAGATACTGCTATGACAATTTTCAAAGTAATAATTGATTTTCAAGAGAATTATGATTTAATGGAAATCTTGACTTATCACTGTGTGACTTATTCCATGTATGTTCTAGGAACAACAGAGAGAGAAAAAATCAGTGAATTATTTAACCTTTGGCAATAGCCGACGAACTATTGAATACAGTAATTGTGGTAATCAAACTGTAATTCTTCGAAGATCGGCAATGATTGCAAATTTTAATGACAATGAACTTCCATCACATTCATTGAAATTTCAGCGGACATCAATTGACACGTGTACATTAAATTGAGTTGAATTGATCTAATAATTATTAATTCCTTTCCACAATACTGGAGGAAAATGAAGAATAAATGCTTTTGTAGAATTTTTACAATACATGTGAGCATTTATAGACTTTACAAGCATAAATTATAAATTGTATGACGACCATGATAATTGTTTAATTGCAAAATGTCTTCTTTTTTCATTGCAAGAATTGGATTAGTGTACACAAAATTCTTCTGTTACTCAAATATCGTCGTCTTAGTAACAAATGTTCGTGAGCACCATTTTTCCAATTTTTTCACATTGTAAATAGCAAGGAGTCGTATTTTTTTTTTACTTCAATCCATATCTTATGCGCTTTCTTTGCATAAATCAAAGAAAAAAAATTATAAATAACAAACAGTCATAAGTGCCACGAATTACTAACAGCGAGTCACATCTCCAGTCTTTTTGTTTTTACTGAAAGGAAGAAATGGGGAATAACGCATTCAATGGGGGACTACTTGTTTAGGGGAAGGTGGAGCGAAACAGACATGAGGGGTAATATGGATACAGTTGAGTTTTTCATGCCTATACTATGAAAAACTCTTGAAATTGATAGAAATATTAGAGAGAGGTTTTTCCTTGCCATTCCATTGAAAAGCTGAGGAAATTTGCGGTGGGAATCATGTGTCAGAAATTTTTTTTTTGTATTTTTTAGAAATTGAATTTATCTGATCATGGTTTGAAGAGGTGCACCTTTCCATTTTTGAAAAAATTCACTTTTTTCAACATATTCCCGGTTCTATTGGTTGTAGCGTAAAAATTCCAAATAGTGATGAAAGATGATTTGCCATCGATTTATGGGGTTTTAATTGAAAAATATTGATTTTTACGATAGTTATAGGGCAAAAACTGACTTTCACAATAGTATCCATGAAGACCTTAGAAGTCGATATTTTTAAATTTAAAAAAACCATAAATCGACGGCAAATGATCTCACCTCGCATCTCCATTTAAAATTTTTACGCTACGACCGATAGAACCGGAGACATATTGAAAAAAGTGAATATTTTCAAATATGGAAAGGGCATAGGACTTATACTCCATCAAAAATTGCCCAAAAAAGTAGGATTTCTGAAAAATACAAAAAAAAATTTCTAACACATGATTTCTGGAGCAAATTCCCTCAGCTTGTCAATGAAATCATCAGAAAAAATCTATCTCTGGCCGTTTCATTCTAATGTCAATTTTCCTTCACTTGCCTCTACATTAAAAATTCTTGGAAACGAATGGACGCAAGAGGGTTATTAATTTTTCCCTGTATTAAAAAACAGTAGAAGTGAAGAGACGTAAATGTAGAGATAAGGTTTTTTCACTTTTACATTGTATAGTGGCAGCATTTTGTTATTGAAATTTATAGAAAAAAAATGTCCAGAATGTCATAAAATAAATTTTGGTAGTGGTTTGCAGAGACGCGATTTTTTGATTTTTATTCTCAAGTTTTTGGCACTTACAACCATTTGTTACTAAGGCAACGATATACTTACAGCATTTTTTGCATAAAGAAAAGAAGATATTTCCTATCACTACTCCAATTTGCTCGTATTCCTATGTAATTATGAATATATTTATATTGACGGCGAAGTTAAACATAAATGAAGAAAATTATCAGGATAGCTCATGTGTTCAGAGAGCCACTGAATTGGTGTGTCAATTGGTGGGATAATTCCATGTGTAACAATTTCTATATTATCTCTGTCAGTGAATACTTCATTCAGTAAATGCTTCAGTGTTTTTCTTTGGCCATCTTCATTCACTGGTTTTATTAACTTTTGTATGTATTTTTCTTCACTGGTGTAACACCGAAATGGAATATATTTGAAGCCATCCTCTGGATTACTCGCTTCCATTAATCGTCTATTTACAGCCCAAAACTGATCGAATTTGTCATTCAGTAGACCAAGCCACAATTGATTGTGATCTTTCTTCTGCATGCTCGATACTACTGTACCTCGGTGTTTCAAGACATCAGCTTCTTTGATGCATGATAAAAAATATGCTTCAACAACTTCTCTAGGAAAATGAAATTATATTAGAAAATAAGTTTAATTCAAAACACGTCATTTAAATAGTTTTTTTTTCTTTCATGAATCATCAATTATTTGAACAAAATCCATTGAAAGAGAAATGGATTGTATAAATTAATTTTTCAATGCATTTTACAAATTCGACAGTTAGTAGATTATAAGAATTATAAATTCTCCCTCTCATTTTAAAGAGAAATAATAGAAATAAACAATTAATAGAATCATTAATTTAACCTACTTGTTAGGACAGTGCATAATATAGTTTTCAGGAAATTTATCAAAATGCACAACAATATTCCAAGGTAGTTGAACGTCATTAGCATAAATATCAAGCAATACACCAATTGGAAAATGCCATTTCAATGGAATCCCATTAAATTCAAGCCACATTTCATTCTCTTGTTTATCTTGTTGGATATGCCTCATAAAGTGTTTTCTAACCTGTATAAATCAATCAATTAATAATAAAATTTGAATACTACTTTCAATTAATGAAATGCGATTGAAAACTTGTTCTTTCCACCTTGTCAGTGCAGAGTGGAAGATAACTCAATCTTGGTACCATCAAGTAAAATGGATCTGGTGCTTGTAATTCACAAACTTCTTCGGGATCTAGTTGAAAACAAACTGGTATTTTACCCTCCCAAATTTCCCGTAAGACTTCACGGTCGTTTGCCATAGTTATTAATCAATAATCATAGGGTTATTTATATGTTGTATTTTCTACCGTTGAGGACAAAATCTTTAATCTGATCTTTTTCTTTTTTATTTCCCTTATATCAAACCTTTCTACTGTATGTACTTATTCCATATGCATGGCCTCTTGGTCTTCTAATACATTTGTTTCCCTTCAAACCTTCTCTATATACTCTCACTAGGAGAACGATTATACAAGTGAGGTTATATTCTGCACTTGCGAAAGTCGTACTGGCCAATGAAGTAACCTCGGAAATATTCGGCTCCTATGCTACTACATGTAAATTGCAGCTTCGTGTCGACTTCGGACATTACTTCTTTGGCTAGTTCGACAATATTTATAGAGGGTGCAGACAGCAGTGGTGGCAGATGTATGGAAACTTTCTATTGTACCAGGGCCGTAGAATTATTGTACTTTAAGTAAAATAATTTTACATTCAAAAATTATTCTCAACATTCATTTCATCATCTTAGCTTTCAAGAATACAGTACAAATATTACTATAAATATTGATGCAATGAAATGTGAAATTAGTTGATAATTTTTTTTCAAAAAATAATTCCAAAAATTTTATTTGAAGCTGATGGCGTTTTTTCGATGTACAAGTTTCGCACCGGAGCAGTGCAGAACTAACCTAATCTGAGGGCCCGCGAACTAGCGACTGTTTTAAAATTGTACAGTTCGGGCTCAAGCACAATGATAAAACCGTCCGGTTAGAAACCTCTTATGACGTCATATGTAGGAACGAAATGGGAATGGAATCGATGCTCGCACCCTCTACTTTTCAGCTGTTGAAATTTAAATTAGTCAATGGTTCGTTTATTTCGGAAAATAATTGTCAAATTGACAAATTTTGGAGACACTCAACAGTATTCAACTTTATTTTGCACACAATTAATCACTTATTTCACGGTAAACAGTCGCCATTAACGCAGTTCAAGTCCACAGTCCTCGTTCAGTCCGGTCTCATGTTCCTACCGATGACGTCATAAGAGGTTTCTAACCGGACGGTTTTATCATTGTGCTTGAGCCCTTCAAGTAAAGCAGTCAACATTTTAGAAATACTTGACAATAAGTTCAGATCATTTGAATGAAGCAATGACTCATGAATTACTGGATTTTGCAGAATTAACCCGCGATGATGAAGTGAGAAAGACAGCATCAATAGAAAATAGTTTAATGGCTCAAGGCCAAGGCACTGTGAAAGCACTGTGAAGGCACTGTATATGAAAGATTTCATACAAAAATTGTAAGTAATTTTTCAGATGCACAGGTTCGTGTACTCATGTTTAATACACGTACCGGTGCATCTGAACAATTGTTTACAATATTTTCATTGAAATCGTTCATTTTCAAAGTGCCTTGGCTTTGAGCCATCAATTATCCTCCATTAACACTCCCATTTCCCCTTCGTCATCATGGCTTGATTCTGAAGAATCCTGTAATTCATGAATCATTGCTTCATTCAATTGACTTGAACTTATTCTCACTTTTTTCTAAAATGTTGAATGTTGACTATTTACTCGAACCGTACAATTTAAAAACAGTTGCTAGTTCGCGGGCCCTCAGATCAGGTTATAGTTGTACTGGCCAAAAGGGGAACCTCAGCTCCTATGCTACAGCGTGTAAATTTTAGCTCCAGAGGTTCCCTTTCTGGCTGGTCCGACTATATTTGTATACTGCTACGGTGCCGAATGCGCAAACCGAAAACGCTATTAGCTATAGTAAAAATATCGATTTTGAAGGTTTTTATCGACACTATTGTGAAAATCAGGTTTTGCCCCATAACTATCTTGAAAATCAATATTTTTTAATTGAAAATCCTATAGATCTATGGCAAATCGTCTCTCATCACTATTTCGAATGTTTACGCTCCGACCAATAGAACCGGGAATATGTTGAAAAAAGTGAATTTTTCCAAAAATGGAGGAGGGTGATCCTTCAAACATTGACCGAAAAAGTTAGATTTCTAAAAAATACAAAAAAATCATTTCTGACACATGATTTCCACCGCAAATTTCTTCAGCTTTTCAATAAAATCAACTAAGAAAATCTATCTTCAGCCGCTTCATTCTAATGTCCATTTTCTTTCACTTTTCCCAATATCAAAAATCTTGAAAACCAAATATTAAAAAACAATAGAATCAGAGAGACGTAAATGTGGAGATCAGGTTTTTTCACTTTTATATTGTGTAGTAGCGTCATTATATCATTGAAATTTATAGAAAAAAAAATGTCCTGAAAGTCCTAAAATAAATTTTGGCAGTGGTTTGGAATCTACGACTTTTTGATTTTTCCCTTCATAAAAAGGACAGGGCATTAAAATCGAACATGGCGGATTTCATCTCGAATTGAAGGATAATCGAACTCGAAATGAAAATAGTCGAACTCGAATCGACAAAAGCGCATTCTGGTGGACATTACGGAAACTAATTTTTTTGAATTATTTAGTCATCATACTTAGTAGATAGAAAAATTATTTTCAATTTCAACTAATCCTAAACGTTTGGGAATAGTTTGGGGAAGTTTAGGGAAGCATTTCCATAATTTGGGAAAGAGTCATTAATTTATTATTAATTAAAACTTTTTTTATGCATAGATAGCAAAAATAGATTTTAAAAACATTGAAATTATTTTCATTTATTTGGAAGTCATTTGGGGACATTAAGAAAATCAATTTCATCCTTTAAAAATGAATAATTATTTAATTAAAATGAAAATTATGTCTTGAGCCTCCAAGCGCAAGAAAATCTATCTAAAACTGAAACAGCAATCTATAATTGCTTTCCTAAACTTCCCTAAACTATTCCCAAACATTTAGGATTAGTTAGAATTCGGGCTGAGCCTGACTGAGCCTGAATTCTAACTAATCCTAAACGTTTGGGAATAGCTGAGGAAAGTTGAGGAAAGCATTTATAGATTGCTATTTTTGATTATATAGCCTGGCTGAGCCTGAATTCTAACTAATCCTAAATTCTGCTATCTCTGATAGCTATTTCTGCCATTTATACATGGAAAAAGTTTGAATTAATAATAAATTAATGACTCTTTCCCAAATTATAAAAGTGCTTTCCTAAACTTCCTTAAAATATTCTGAAACGTTTAAGGATTAGTTAATTGAAAATAATTTTTCTACCTGCTAAGTATACGGAGGCATCATTAAAATTTAAAATGAAAAATAGAAATCTACACTAATCAACGGAGGCGGCCGCTTGCGGCCGCCGACGGCGCTAGTCATTCTTGAATTTCCGGCCCTTACGGCGGGATGGGTGCAGCTGACCAGAGAAAACTGACCAATCTACAACTGGCCACACGTTTTTGGTGTTTCTGCAACTAGCCACAAAACGCCTTTGCTCCAACAACCGGACGCCGAAAAGTCACCACAGTTTTGTTACCCTCCAAGATTCCGATTGAAAGTACAATTGATTTCAGGGAGATGGCGTTTACTCACCTTTAATATCGAAAAATGAGCAAACAGACTGTTCTCGATCCTGAATTGTAGCGAGTCTGAAACATTTGGGAACAGTTTGAGGGGCGTTGAGGGGAAACGTTAGTTGAATCGACATGACCAAGCTCACTAACCATTGGACGTTTTATGGCAAATGATCCCGAATTATAATTTCCACTTCCTCCAGGCAAGTTGGGACTCCATAGAAGGCATTCTGAGGGATTTGGAGGAAGAAAAATATTTCACATTGAATTTCATATAGAAATGGCTTGGGAAGTGCAAAACAAAAGGGGCACCCCCAGTTTCCCCGGTAATTAATTCAATATTCAAGTACAGGGAGCAGTCTGAGTTGTCACTTCGATTCTTAGAGCCAAAGTCCTATGATTCATCTTCCTTGGACCCTATTCTACAGATCCCCTCGAGAGAATAGACATTTCACATTGATTTTGATATAGACATGGCTTGGGAAGTGCACAACCAAAGGGGCACCCGCAGTTTCCCCGGTAATTAATTCAATTTTCAAGTACAGGGAGCAGTCTGAGTTGTCACTTTCGATTTTTAGAGCCAAAGTCCTATGATTTACCTTCCTTGGACCCTATTCTGCAGATCCCTTCGAGAAAATAGACATTTCACATCGATTTTGATATAGACATGGTTTGGGAAGCGCAAAACAACTGGGGCACCCGCAGTTTCCCCGGTATTTAATTCAATGTTCAAGTACAGGGAGCAGTCTGAGTTGTCACTAACCATTGGACATTTTATGGAAAATCATCCCGGATCATAATTTCCACTTCCTGCATGCAAGTTCGGACTCCATAGAAGGCATTCTGAGGGATTTGAAAGGAGAAATACAAACCCAGAGTGAAGGAATGCTCCATATCCGGTATAATAATGTCTTAGTGCGGAAAAACGTCAGCTACAGTGGTCGGGGCTGACTACCGATTGGCCATTTTATGGGAAATCACCTCGGATCATAATTTCCATTTCCTGCAGGCAAGTTCAGACTCCGTAAAAGGCATTCTGAGGGATTTGGAGAAATAAAGACGAATCCAGAGTGCAGGAATGCTCCATATCCGGTATAATAAGATCCTAGGGCTGGAAAACGTCAGCTGCTGTGGTCCAGACTGACTACTGATTGGCCACTTTATGGAAAATTACCCCGGATCATAATTTCCACTTGCTCCAGGCAAGTTCGGACTTCATAGAAGGCATTCTAAGGGATTTGGAGGAAGAAAGACAAGTCCAGAGTGCTTTCTATGGAGTCCGAACTTGTCTGGAGGAAGTGGAAATTATGATTCGGGATAATATCCCATAAAACGTCCAATAGTTAGTGAGCTTTTCGCTCATTTTCGATATTAGAGGTGAGTAAACGCCATCTCCCTGAAATGAATGGTACTTTCAATCGGAATCTTGGAGGATAACAAAACTGTGGTGACTTTTGGGCGACTGGTTGGTGGAGCACAGGCGTTTTGTGGCTAGTTGCAGAAACACCCGAAATGTGTGGCCAGTTGTTGAGTGGTCAGTTTTTTCTGGTCAGCTGCATCCATCCCCCTTACGGCTATTTTTTTACTAAGGCTGAGTTTTTCATTCGTGTGCTAGTTAATCTGGAGATTAGCTAGCCCTGTGCTAGCGCCATTTTGGAGATTTCGGATGTATGCGCCATCTTCGCAGGTAAAGCTTCAATGAGACGTAGGCATCATAATCCTCACTTAGCCTCCTTCTTGAGATATTTCTTTCAGTGATTTGTATTGTCACCTCTGACCGTCAGACGGCGCATACGTCCAAATTCTCCGAAATGGCGCTAACACAGGGCTAGCTAATCTCCAGATTAGCTAGTACACGAATGAAAAACTCAGCCTAAGGCGACGGCATCATCCGATTAGCCGGTATAATATTATTCTTGGGAATTAGCTCATAACCAATCGACTGTAATTTGACTACAGGTGATTGGAGTCATTTTTTTATAATTTGAGAGTTTGTCAATCAATTGTTATATAATTGAATAAATCCATGACGATGGCCCGAAATTTTTTTATATGTACTAATATTTTTTTTCCCGATTCATTGCAAATCGTTTGTAGTTGACAAATCTACTTTGATTTTCGTTTAAGAGTCATTCTCCCAATTTTTTCTTCTAGACAAACAAATATTGATAACTTAAAGTTGACGCGCTACTAGGTAGGTTGTAGACTGGGAGGGAATCAAACGCGTGTACAGTCGAACTAGCCACAGAGGGATCTTCCAAAGTCGACCCGAAGCTGAAATTCACATGTTGTAGCATAGGAGCCAGGGATTTTTGAAGATCCCTCTTTGGTCAATGATCACTGTATAGTCAAATGCTTTGGCAGCCATTTAAGTTGAACATTGGAATCAAAAGTTGATAGGACTATCTTTTTTATTGACGTTACAAGTGAACACGATTTGCGATATGTGATATCTGTGGAGTAAGATCAATCTCTCTCCACTGACACCAGCAAAAGATTGAGAAAATCACAAGAAGCATTTGAAAAAGTGTTCGGCTCGATTTGAGAGTAGGCACCATATAAAATTGACTAGTAGAGCTTCGAAAATCAGTAATTACCGTAACTACTATCTTAAAATAAAATTGTAGCAACGAAGTAAAACAGGATGTGTCCATTTTTTCTACTTATCTCGGAAGTTAAGGAAGATGGAGCGATTTTACTCGAATTCTCCTTTTTGTAGCTCTCGGAATTCACCACAAAAAATGAGGACGACAAAATCGCTCCATCTCCCTTAGTTTCTGAGATACGTAGCAAGAAAGATTGACTCATCCTGTTTTATCTCTTTGCTTTGAAATTTAATTTCACTCTCTATTAATTGTCTCCTAATTCATCTTAATTCTTAATTTTACAGAAATGAATTGCGAAATTGGTTTTATGGCCTCTATGAAAGGAAATATAATTTTGTCGAAATTTCATTTGGTTCAGACTTCGGAACTTCCACTCCTGCAACACAATCAAGTTTTAGTTTCAGTACAGCAGCAACAACGAAAGCAGCAACTACTCCACCAAGACCGAGTGAGTACTTTTTTTCATTTCACTTCATCAAGCGATTATAGATGTCAAATTGTTTCTGAATTTTTCTTCTTCAATATGCAATTAATAATACTTTTCTCACTTTTTTAATCTGATTCTGAGTATGTGAGTTAACTATGATAATCCCGCTTGATTTACGTCTGCCCTCTACAATTAACTTTGAGGTTATCCAAAACTTTAAAATCAAGAATGAAAATATTAATTTCATCATTTGGTTCCGCCGCCGCAACCGGCACTACTGGTGGTTTTACTTGTAGATCTTGAAAATTTGCCGGATTTAATTAAAGGCTCCTTAGTACCATCGCATTCAGGATCACAATCACGATTGCTTACAATCATGCAACGTCTTTTTTGAAATATTAGACATGCAATCGCACATATTAATAGTAATAATATAATAATAAAAATTGTGAGAATTGTAAATAGTGTTGTGTGTTGATTTATCATCACTGGTTCTGCAGGGATTTGTTCTGTCATGAGTATCGTTGCTACAGATGAAGCTGTAGGTGATAACTGTTCTGGTTTTATCAAAGCATTTATAGTAGATTGTTCAAGATCATACATAACATTTGGAATTGGCCCTAAAGTTGTTATCATTATCTCTGCTGTTGCATCCTGTATTATATGAAAATTCAAAATGATTTTTCACTGATCAAGATTATTCCATAAATTGTAGGGTTTTTTATTACAATTTGATTACCCCAATAGCCATATCAGTTGTTCCAAGCTCATGTAGTAGTTCAGTTACTTCAGTCTCCTCTCGACGTGCTAAAAATACCTGTTTCTTCAATGGAGTTTGATGAGTATTCAGTAAACTGAGGAATTTCTCTCTCATGCTTCCACTCTGTTGAAGAATTGATGCAATAAAAAATAAGTGGAGCTAATACTGATAAAGGACAAGCTGCTCGTCGTATAGAGAAAAGAGATTGAAAACTCACTGGAAATTTATATTTTTCAGTATCCATTTTTTATTATTTCAAATCAGCTCCTCATCAAACTCACGGAAAACACTTTCAAGAAAATGTCCTTTGTATCTTTATATTATTGAAAAATTATCATCAAGAAATGTATACAGTATCAAAACGTGTATGAAATTCAAAATTATTTATTCTTAATATTCATAGAAATGGCATTTCAAATATTATTACTGCAAAAAAAAAACAAGTGACATTTGAATTCTCAAATCTTTTTATGGATCTTTACCCATTTCAACATATATATATATATATATATATATATATATAGGTATATTCATTCATTTTTTGAATTTCATAGGATTTTTTATTGAATATGCACTTCTTCCAGATGAAGGACCCAACGAAAACCATTCAAAGATGAAATTAATTTCCAGCTGAATTTAGTGTACCATCTTGCGGATTCGGGACTCCAGCAAGTTCTGTTTCAACAGTATTTGGTAATCCAGCACCAACTCAAGCAACAGGTTTTAGCACAAGCACTGGTTTCAGTACTCCAGCAGCCACAGCCTTCAGATCTCCAACGAGTAGCATTACTGATACATTTTTCTGCTCCGGTTGCTGGATAAACAAGTTTCTAATCTTACTCTGTTCGGTTAGAAAAGTATTTTCCTAGCACCATTGAGCACAATAATACCATACGCACCATGGACGGATAAAAGGTCATCGTTTCGCTCGGGACGAAAAATTTCGTCGATATTAACTTTTGTCCGCCCTAGGTGCGCAATGTACTATAGTACAACGGGAACTACCACCTTTGGTTTTGCTGGTGGAACAACTTTCGGTGCAACACCTGTACCATCAACAGCATTGAGGTTTGGCAATTCAGTAGCACCACAACCACCAGCTCAAAAGGATTCAGTGGATTTGCTAGTTTGGTACACCAACAACTACTACTAGCCAAGCGTCAAGTTTCTTTGGTGGCTTTAGTACAACTAGTACTCCATCTGCTGCTGAATTTGGAAACACTACATTTGGTGGATTTAGATCAAAGCCAGTAACCACAACACCAGAGATTACTGATTTTGGGAATTTTGGAAGTGGTTTAGGTACTGATGAATTTTAAGTTCAGATGAATTTCTCATGAACGGACGCATATATATGACCGAAATTGCCGTAAAAAGTGATGTCACGAAAAATAAAAATAATCTATACACGGTCGGTAAAATCAAAACTCTGTAGTTTAGGTACTGGTGTTGGCACATTTGGTGCTGTCTTCGGTACGAATTTACTGTACGGTGTATTTACGGTACGGGCAAAGCCTATTATTCTTCCAATGCTGAGTCCATCCAACTCACGCATAAATTAATTCAATCATTTGAATTTCAGGAAATAAACCTAATCTAACAGTCACTGTTGATTGTATCAAATCCATTGGTGGCGGTGAGACTAAGAGCCAGGCTGTAATATTTTTGTCGGAAAAAGGAGTCACAGGCTCATCAGAAAATTTCAGCCAATGAACTTGTTACTTATTTGTCTCAGAGCGTTCAAAAACTGCAGTTGACACGAATGTCCGTTGAAAATATTTTCTCCCAAGTAAAATCAGAGCCTTCACAACTGATGAAAGAGTTTCTAGATAATTCTCCATGCTCTATTGATCCGAGATTATGGAAACAGGCACAGTTAGACAATTCTAATCCTGAGATGTATATTGCAGTACCAATTATTGGATTTCAGCGAGTAAAATACAGATTAAAGTGCCAGGAGGAGGAGACTTTTAGGCATCGAGATTTTCTACACTGAGGAAAAAAAATTTTTGTTGTAAGAAAATTTACTTAGTTGCACAAAATTTACTTCACTCCAGAAAATTTCAATATAAATAGATATAAAAATTATGAAGGAGAATTTTGTTGAAATTCCATTTTCTTGCTACAAGAATTTTTTTTCTCAGTGTAGATATGGCTGCTGAGAGAATACAGGGTTTATAGAGACAACACGCAGCTACTCAAGCAAAATTGAAAGGATATAGGAGAACGCTATTAGAGTTGCAATATCGAAATCTTCAGGTATTGTGGCTGCGAGCTAGTATTAATTTCAAATTCTTTGTTTGCTGAATACTTGAATGAAAATCATGCATTTTTCTAATTTACTCAGCGAAAAAATTGAATTTTTCCAGTTTTTCCTTGCATTCCTTTACATTTTTGAGGAAATTTTCTTTCTTCGACATATCTCCGGTTCTATTAGTCGTAGCGTGAGAATTCCGAATGGAGATGAAAGATGAGATCATTTGCCATCGATTGATGGGGTTTTGAATTGAAAAATATCATTTTTCAAGGTATTTATCGATATTTTTCAATTCTAAACCCCATAAATCAATGGCAAACGATCTCACCTTCCATCTCCATTCAGAATTTTTACGCTGTAACTAATAGAACTGGAAATATGTTGCAAAAAGTGAATTTTTTCAAAAATGGAAATGGGTACCCCTTCAAAACTTGACCAAAAAATTTGGATTTTTTAAAAATACAAAAAAATAATTTCTGACACATGATTTTCACCGCAAATTTCCTCAGCTTTTTCGATGGAATGACAAGAAAGAAACTATGTCTAATATTCCTGATAATTTCAAGGGTTTTTCATAATATAGACATCAGAAACTCAACTGCAAAAATCAGTAAAAACAAAAAGACGTAAGTACTCGAGATACGACTCTCTGTAAGTAATTTGTGGCACTTACGACCGTTTGCTATTTATAATTTTTTTCTTTGATTCGGGCAAAGGAAGCCCATGATCTATCGATTGGAGTAGAAAAAAAATATACGACTTGTTGTCATTTGCAACACGAGAAAATTGGAATAATGGCACTTGCGACCATTGGTTACCAAGGCGTTGATATAATGGAAAAATCTATTGTCATAGAATGAGCTGTAAGTCACTTCAAAATTGATTTTTAAAAAATTGGTGAGAACTACCTGAATTGATGGAAAATTATCTCACAAAAGAAAGCATTTGATCCTTCATTTGTGTGTAAAACAATAGAATTTCGAGGGAATAAAAAATCAATTCTGGCACATATTTTTCACCACAAGTTTCCTTTGCTTCTCAGCCGTTTGATTGGAATGTCCATTATACTTCACTACTTTTTCCCTGAAAAAGATAAAAAATGTGATTCATTAAAGAAAAATAATGAGGATCATCATTATATAAGATATTGTTCAAGTGTCTCTGAAGGAAGTAAACATCTTGTTTTTTGCATAAATAATGAATTTTCATTTATTGGAATAATTTCATTTCTCGTAACAAATTCATTTCTTAAAATTATTATCGCATAGGATCAAGGCACTTTTATAGGTATTCATGATGAATTTCATCAGCTCCTGTGGACATACTCCAATTTTTCCCATTACGAATACAAAATGATGGTTATACCGATAATATTTCAATAAGGAACCAATAGAAAAAGAAAAACACCGAAATTCAGGCAAAAGGAAAATGATAGACCCAGCATATGAATTATCATCGTTTCCACCATGAAATGGACATTATTCTTTTCATAATTATTGAGACACATTCCAACGCGTCACCAGTTCGTGTTCTTAATGAAAAAAATTATTTTTATAACTATTCAGAGGAATAAGGAAAACTACTATTGACTATTATTAATTACAAGTCAATAATCAATTATTATATACACGGATGAGTTATTTAATTATTTTGATTTTTTTTTCTTTATAAGAAATTAAAAATTGAAGAATATGAATTTGAAAAAATAATAAAAATTCACTTGGATTAGGAAAAAAAAACATATTGAGCAAATTGTTATTCTTCTGTTATGTAAAACTCGATTTATCTATCTGATCTCTCCACAACTGTTAAATTACAATTATAACAATTATATTTATTTGGCATTGCAGTCTGATACGAAAATTCCCTCGATCGATTGAAATTGAGGAGGAAACAAAACAACTGAACTCCAGGTAATCGTTTTCCAGGACATTCGTAAAAACCATCGAACCTGAGAAACGAAGACATAGACCAGCTAAGACCCGGATATCTATCATGTACACACAAAAAGGATGAAGAAGAAGAAATACATTATTGGAGAAAACAAAGAGATAAAAAATATATTTGGCTCTGATAAATTCATTATTTATGGATAGTCAAATCCAATGGAAGATCCTGTTCCATTTCAGTTACTTCCTCGTTGTTTTTTATTCTGACATCTTGCCCGATTCTGCCATTATCACTAACATTACTCCACATATTCTGAAATTCATATTTCAAATCAACTGTTCCTAAAAGTTGCCTAAACAATGGATTTTGTGTTTTCATTATGAGATTTGATAAAATTTTAGTTTTTTCCAAGAGATGATCATTATTATGAATGCAACAGGAATGTCGACAACAACAAGACTCCTTTCCATCTTCTTTGAACTTTGGGCTCTCTGATATATCCATTTTAATATTTTCAGCTCGCTTGATGACCGAATGCCTTATAGGATTTTCTTTTTTACACGGTGTACTGTTAACAATTGATTCGATATTTCTATAATCAACTGTTGTTGCTTTCTGCTGGCATTCATTGATGTCCTCTATTTTGATTGGCGTGGATTGCATACCAATTCTTGGTCCATTTTCAGCCAAATGATAAGGACTTTGATTTGGTGAACTTGTTCCTACTGATTTATTATTGATTATATGACCAGAGCACATGGTATTTGGCACTTTTTCAGGTGTTGAGAAGCTATCATTAAAAATACGGGGAAATGTTTTAACGTCTTGATTGTACTTTTTTGGTGGTGTTATCTGTTCTTGTTCCTCATGTCCTCGGAGATTATAAATATTGTTCCATTCAACGAATTTTTGTTGCTCCTCAAAGCTGTTACTAGCCTTTGGACTCAGATTTGACGATGAGGTTGTTGTTGTTGTTGTTGTTGTTGTACTCTCGATACTGGAGTCTTTTCTATCTGATGATGACTCGGTGCTCCTTCTTTTTTCTGGTGATGTATCAAACTTTTTATCCTGACTGATATTGTTATCATGAAGATTTTTCCCCGGAATTTTATCATTATTGTTAACATAATGACGGTAGGTTTTTACATGTTTACGAAGAGAAGATGGATCAGTATATCTCTTTGGACAGCCTGGAACTTTGCAGCAATAGGGTTTATCTACTGCGTGAGTTCTTGTGTGCTTGAAACGATCCGATGAATTTGAATATGCTTTATTGCAGCCTTCAATTGGACAAACGTATGGACGCTCACCAGTGTGGGATCTGGCATGAATTTTCAAATTTTCTGCGCGACTGAAGCTTTTATCACACTGAAAACAGTGGTGTGGTTTCTCATTTGTGTGAGTCCGTACGTGTACAAGCATTTTATATCTGAAATAAGAAACAAAAAATCAAATGTTAATCAATAAATTAAATTAATTTTATAGTTGTTGTGCGAATTATTTTTCAATAATTATTTTGCCATTGAAAATGAGTAATAAATAATAACAAAGGTTAACATAAATTATGAAGTTCTCAAAGTGACAATCTTTAGCATGTTTACATTATTGACCATTCCTTTAATAAATTTGCTGCCTATTAATTCAGGAAACAATTACCTAGCATTAAATCCACGGTCACCTCTTGAGCATCCCTCCCATCCACAATAAAATAATCTGTGTGGTCCAGCAGCTGCATGAAGTCTCGCTACGTGATCCGATAATTGTTCCATTGACATAAACCATCTTCCGCAGTTCAACCATCTGAAAATGAGGTAAACAATTAAGAATTAGTTTTACTTGTTTCGTTTTGTTACTCAATAGTATTCGAGTTTAGTTATTTTTCTACAATGTATCCTCAATTTATCACAGTGTTTCTGACGTATGATACACATCACGTGTAATATAGCTGTTCTATATGTGCTCATTAATGCCAATTTATTCCAACTAGGGATAAATGGTCTATTGACTTGGGTTTACAACGAATTCATAAAATATTATTGAGCTATATTGATAGAACGCTCCACAATACCATATCTTCATGCACTCCATTCTAATTGTGACAATGGAACGAAAAAAACAGATAAAGAATCATTATTGTTAAATTGATGAGTTTATTTTATAGCACTCAATATGGGTAGCTTCATATCTTCTGAATATTCAATATCAATTTTGTTACCGAGTTTCTAAGCTGACGAATAATCAGAATAGAAACAGAAAAATACTCTGACCTCGGCCTTCAGGATGGTAAAGAAAAAAAGCGAATCAAACTGCGTCAAAGAATCACCATTTTCTTGATTATTATGTCAGAGAGAAAAGCATAATGTATCAATAAAAGTTCATACGCCTTATCGAAATTATAATCTCATCAATCCAATCAATTCGGTTTATTTCTCGGTTGAACTGCGTCAATGAAATATGCTTCATGTTTATGCACCTGCAAATTTCATACATTCAACTTGATATGTTCTTCCTGCTTGAGAAAATCTGCTTCTCACCAGATATTGCATGTTTCATGTATACAGAAGAGAAAAATTTAGTTGACTCAATACTGAAAATAGATCTGCATTATTATTATTTTTATCAGCAATAGAAACATATACTATAGGTGTTCTTATATGATGAATTCTTAACATGCCAAGACGCCGTGATGATAAGAAATTCTTATTGTTAGTATCTGAAAAATCGTTCAATCCCCATTATCATCAAGTTAATCTTTGCTTGACGAAAAGAAAAGACATTTGTTTTTTTATGAATTGCTTTTTCTCGAGTACTTAATTACGCGTTTCAGTAGCTTGCCATTATTCAAAAGGAAAATATATCATAATCATTGATTATCTAGCTAAAATTAATATAAAACAGATTTACATTTACCTGCACTTGAGCTGACTATTTTCTCCTCTCCCGATGGTGGAACTCAGCTCAAGACTCGAATTCGAAGCATCAGAATCGCTCTGCGCTGGACTTGGTGGACCCCCTCCAATGGCAAGCCCACTCGGCGGCGGCGATGTACCTAAACAAGTCAGCCTACCAATTTGTGATGTACCAAGTTCTTCCTCTGCCGGCATCCTCCGTGGCCAAATCGGAAGATCCAGCGGTCGTTGACAAAGATTCAGATTAACAGGAAGAATATTCCTTCCAGTAAGATGATAATTACTGGTAATATAACCCGTAGTTGGGCTGTAATAATCAGGCCCAATCACGCCCAACAGTGTACCTGGATAACGAGCCGCACCGTATGGGCCCACGTGATTTGGCATTCTGCCAGGAACGTAAACAATCATTTTTTATATTTAGAATGTGTTATATGTTTTATAATTTAAAAAATCCAAAATTGATCAAAAATGTGCAGTTTGATTTGTTTTATTTTGCTTTGAAGTATTTTTCTTTTAATTTATTTGGTTCGATCCAGATATATATATATAAATTTACTGCGTGTTCGCAATGCTACATTAGCTTCTTTCAACTTGAATAATGAATTTTTTATGTTGCCTATTAGCCTTTTCTTGTTGTTTCTTACTCTATTGATAATTGTTATAATTATCTAAATAGCTTTCCTTTTGAATTTAGAAATTCATCAAACATGAGCAGTAGTTGTAGTTATTAACATGATTCAGTAGAGAAAATTTTGAGTAACAAATTACTCGATTAAACTTATAGGCACAAGACGTTCCAGGTCTCGATCAATTCCTTCAAAATATACTCGATTTCGAAATCTACAAGTCGTCCAACTCTCCTCTTATCTCCCTCCGATTATTATCCTCGATAATCGTAATCTTTTTCTGTTGCTTTTTCCTAAGCTAAAATTCACTTGCGATACTCAGCACACAGCACCCACGCACGTTAATTTTTTAAACAAAATTACAAGTACAAAACTTAGTCCGAGTCCGTATCGTCAGATGTATTTGAAACGATTCGACTTGAGTATACGATAGCTCAGGAATTGCTTGCTGTACTCGATGGAGAACATAACTAGGCCGGTACGAACTGACTCTAACATAAAACAGTTTTGCAAATACTCTTTATACTATCGTCACTGAATAGACACACACAAGTTAAAGCAAGAGGATATGAAGTTCCTATTTTTTTTTTCAATATTCAGTTTATTCTCAACTCAAACTGTAAATGAGCTGAATCCAAGAATTTTTATTATCTCCCTCTGCTAGGAATATGTTGCAGCCATTTTAAACTGGTAGAATTAAATGCCTTCAACTGCTGCGACACTCTCTAATTAATCACTCTGTGTGCTAACTTTTTTTTACTCCTAGTGAACAATATGATTCAGATGCTGATTTACTATCAGTGGTGATGATGATGATGATTAATTGATGATAATTTATAATGGTGCAATGAAAATGATTGAATTGCCTATATAGAGCGGCAGCAGTAGTGTACTATGGAAAATGGGAGAGATAAATGATAAACTAAAACACACTGGAAGCTACGACCGAATGTCAAACTAACATATCGTGTCGTTCTTACCCTTTATATATACAAGTCCTCGTTATCATTTCCTGACGAGTCTTCCCCTACCATGCCGAGTCCAGACCACCAGTCTTATCCCCGCCTGTCTCTTTTCTTTCTTTTTTTTTTTATTGAGAAATGAACAGAGCTACTTTACTGATAACTTGATGTCGCACACATAACTATGACAATGAGTGTGTGTTCGTGCAATAATGATTTCTCTCCGGTTTTTTCTTATTTTTTTTTTGTTCCCTATTCTCAATTTAATTTCCTATTCATTTATGATTAGTGAAAAATATCCATAGAATAGTACGTGAATGCAGGCTGCCACTGAATTGGCCATTATCTCTATCAGAAATTATAATGCGCGTCTATGTTTAATTGACGAATCATTGCTGCTCAAATGATAACGTAACGTTTGGATAAAATAAAGGCCGTAGGAAGAACGCTTCCTACCTCTGATTATATCCGGAAATCAAAATTTTCCATAAACAAAAATAAAATAAAATTCGAGTTGGAATTGGAACAAGTGGAATAAAGATGAAAGTCATAAGAATGGCCTTCCAAATTTATAAAACTTGATTTAAATTCATTTTCTTCGAGCGAGAAAAGAATGAGAAAAATAATAATTGATCATGGCCATTAATTACGATTTAAATGGGCTAACCAATCGTTACTTGGGTACAAAGTCTCTCTAAGTTCATTCCAGATGCACATTATCTTGGTGTTGCCCCCTCAATTGTTGCTTGTTTGTGCGCACGCGTGTCGTTGCTACCACTCTCTGCTGTCAATAAAAAAATTATGAAAAGTAATTTGTATTTGTATTGTATTTTGTATTTTCATTCATACTTGGCTCATAATGCTCAAGCTACATAGAATGCAAAAGATAATGTTTTAATGACAATATCATCATTCTGAAGAAGCGATGTGACAGAACGAAAAATTATATTTACTAGAATGTAAATGAATACAGTTTATAATTTCATAATAAACTCCGTCACAGCAATCATATTCATCAATAAATTTTTAAAGAGACAAGGAAAATACTAACACGTTAGGAAAAATAGTAAGAAATTTCATAAATTTTAGTATTTAATATGTAAATATTTAAGAATTTTCTTGGCTTGAATGAACAAGTGAGATTTATTCTATTCTTTCTGATTTATTCATCTAACCAATTAGATGGAAAGAAGAATGATAAATTCCCAAAGTTTCCATCACGCAAATCTTGTCATCGTGTGGAGCACTACAACATTTGTCGAGTCTAAGGGACCCCTTTGTATCCATACACAATTTCTGTTTAAAAATTTTGGTAGCACGAGTTAATCTCGTGTTATAATTGATTCTCTCATATCATGTGTGCTCACTGCTTCGCCTACTCGTCGCGGATCATCGGGTACGAGCGAGAGAAATAGAAGAAAAAAAAAGAAGGATAAATATATGATATATATGTGAGCACAAGTCACACATTGTTGCCAAGTGGAGCTTCTATTAAGTTCCAGATCTACGAAAAATTCAATTTTATCAACTTACTAAAATTATCCAATTCTATTGATATTCGAGGCTTGTAGTTAAAGAAAAAATTAAATAAATTTGATAATAAAAAACAATTAGGCTTTTTATATTGCAAAAAATAATAAACATCATTTATATCGAATAGATTAGAAGCGACCAGTTGAATTTAGTTGGCATCAGGTTTTTTTAAGAAAAAAACCAAAAGTTATAATTAATTATTTCAAAACTCCTCGTGTCAAGGCAAGTCTACTATATTATGTCAACCTCGAGTGCCATCTATAATTCTAAATTCTCATCTTTTCCATTCAATTGCACAAACTGTATCACCCAGATGTAGATACTTTCTTTCGTTGGTTTCATTTATTTTCATAATCTCCTCAATCAGCTCTTTCCTTTTGTTCAATCCATTTTACTATTCCCCAAAGAAACAAATACATATTAATTAGATTGATACAATAAGATATGATTTCCACGTAAATCAGACAGTATATATTAATTATTAAATTGAAAGAATATAATCGCAAGCGAGCGTGCAAGGTTAGACAAATTTCATGCCGAGTCGCATCAGCCTCCTCAATAGTTATTCTTATTATCTTAACTTTGTGATAACAAAGCAACGTCGTTGGGGGGCTCTTGATGTTTACTACTGTACTTGAAATTTCTTGTCCACTGGTACCTCTGCGCCGATAAACCAAGTTTACTCATAATCAGTTTTTTTCAAACAGTTTCATACGCATTTTTGTTGTTCTTGAACGATTAATTGGAAAATATTCAACTTTATAGAGTTGAGCTATTGATTATTCTTATTCATTGTATATAGTATAGAAATGAAAGCGATCTATGAAAGGAAAGGATTGAAGAAAAAGAAGAGAACGAAAAAATAAGTGAAAAGAGAATGGAAAAAAAAATTAAATATCCATTAACGACGAATATCTGGACCCCCAGCGTCCTTCAGTGAACGTATTAATGAATGTGAGTGCGACGACTTCCTTTGATTTGCCTCTACTATTCGCTCTCTCTTTTTACTCACTTTGGCCTTCCCCATTTTCTACATGACACCCCACGAGGACCACGAGGTGCCGCGGCTTGTCGGCTTTCTTTGATCATCTTGCTTCTCTCTTTAGTTGGAACGTCGGTGAAACAGGTAGAAAGGAAGAAGTCCACAAAGATGAAAGAGATGAAAACCAGAAAGAAAGAATATATATATACAAATATAAAAGAAAGCTGGGGAAGAATCTTTTTGATTACAAGTGGAACAGAGTGTGGAGAATACAAAAAATACACACCAACGGCCAGTGGCCTCTAAACTTAAGAAAATATGTTTCCGAAAAATGTTTCTCATTCCTTTTTAGTCTCATGTTTTTCCTCCAGTTCCAGCCTTTTTTCCATTCCTTCTTTTTATATCAAGATCTTTGAAAGACGGTTGAAATTAGAGCCCAGTGATCGTACAAAAATGCCGAAACTTTTTCCCACCTAAATGTTCACCACTTAACAATTTTTGAAGACATTTCAACTATTCCTTTTTTTCTTCATTTCCAATTTTCCATTCTGCAAACTTGCTCCCTGATATTTTTCATTTTCGTTCACACGCGTTTAGGAGAAAAGAAGAAAAAACGTTTCTAAACTTCATCTATTTTAGACACACAGAGGTCACAGACTGGAGCGAAATCCATCGATTTCCGTGTAATTTCACCCAAATTCTCTTGTTTTTTCGTACTAATATTGCCACCCAATATAACTCCAATATTGTGGCGGATATCGATCCTATTGCCCGAAAATTACATCCCAATATTGACCGCAGCCATTACCCCGAGTGTTGACACCGATAATGGACTAATGATGGCTTTTTTTCCTTTCCCTCTGCGAGTTAGGCCTAATGCGCTACGTGAATCAGATTTTAGGAGCCGGTTGGTTCCAAATTCTTGAAGGAAAAAAAATAGGTGAGGTACCTCACATTCCCCCGGTCTCTTTTATGGAAAGGATGGATACGAGCCGAAATGAATCGTGGAAAACGAATTGAAGACAATAAAATGAACACGATAGTTCAAGTACATGAATCTTGAATAAGCGCGTGAGCAGTGTCATTCGACAATCTTGAGCCAATCATCTCACTTATTATATGGACAAGACTGAAAGATTAATATATTGTAATTGTACGCGTGTTGCGCAGTGAGTAGTGCATAGAAGGAGAATGAACAACGAATGCATCCAGAAGGAGTAAATGTTAAACAAAGAAGGTGAATATGTTAGTTGAGGGTAGAAGATGAAAGAGGAATACTGGATAGCAAGTTTGCTTGTGGTTCCTGTTGGCCTGTACGCGTATAATATGTATTACCAACGGGACAGAGGATGGCTACCGGTCGCAGCAGGAGAGCACGCCGGGGGTCCGCACGGCAAGTCGCGTAGCTGGTTCCTTACACGCTACCAAGAACTCTTCTTTTATATCACATAGAACCAGAGCGGAGAATGTTGTGTGGACTCCCTCATTTTGCTTTCTGAATATCGTCGCCTTAGTAACAAATGGTCGTAAGTGCCAAAAACTCAAGAATAAAAATAAAAAAGTCGCGTCTCCGCAAACCACTGCCAAAATTTATTTTATGACATTCTGGACATTTTCTTTTTCTATAAATTCCAATAGCAAAATGACGCCACTACACAATATAAAAGTGATCAAAAATTTTTCTCCATATTTACGTCTCTCTGCTTTTACTGTTTTTTAATACAGGGGAAAATTGATACGCTCGTACGTCTATTGGTTTTCAAAATTAATACTATTGGGTTAAATGGAGGAAAATAGACAGTAGAATGAAACGGCCGGAGATAGATTTTTTTCTGATGATTTCATTGAAAAGCTGAAGGAATTTGCGGTGGGAATCATGTGTCAGAAATGATGTTTTTGTATTTTTTAGGAATCCTATTTTTTGGTCAAGGTATGAACGGGTATCCCTTCCATTTTTGAAAAAATTTACTTTTTTCGACACATCTCTGATTCTATCAGCCATATCGTCAAAATTCCGAATGCAAATGGAAGATGAGATCATTTGCGCCATCGATTCCTGGGGGTTTCAACTTAGAAATATCATTTTCTAAGGTATTTATGGACACTAGTGTGAAAATCAGTTCTTGCTCCATAACTATCTTAGCAATGGATATTTTTCAATTCAAAACCCTATAAATCGATGACAAACGATCTCACCTTTCATCTTCATTCGGAATTTTTACGCTACGACCAATAGAACCGGGAATATGTTGAAAAACGTGAATTTTTTGGGAAATGGAAAGGTGTACTTCAAATCTTGACCAAAAAAGTTGGACTTGTACAAAAATACAAAAAAATTATTTCTGAAACATGATTTCCACCGCAAATTTCCCCAGCTTCTCAATGGAATGGCGAGAAAAAACCTATCTCCAATATCTCTGTTAATTTCAAGAGTTTTTGATAATATAGACATTACAAACTCTACTGTATCCATTCTACCTCTCATGTCTGTTTTGCCCCACCTTTCCCTGAGCAAGTAGTCCCTCATTGGATGCGTTATTTACCATTTCTTCCTGTCAGTAAAAACCACAGTGAAAACAAGAAGACGTGAATGCTTGGAAACGCGGCTCTCTGTTAGTAATTTGTGGCACTGACGGCGGTTTGTTATTTATAATTTTTTTCTTTGATTCATGTAAGGAAAGCCCATGAGATATCGATTGGAGTAAAAAAAAAGATACGACTTTTTGCTTCCGAATGGAAGCATTGTAATCGTGATTTTTTTCGAATTTGAGATTTCATCGGAATATGACTCCAAATGATGAGAAACGTCGAAAAATGATATTTTTTTGGGGTCGTCTGTATGTATGTCCGTATGTATGTGTGTGTGTGTGTGTGTGATGACACATTCCATCGCTTTTCTTAATAACGGCTGTATGTATCGACTTGAAAATTTTACGGTATATTTACCACGTGTGCGCCATGTGCTCACAGAAATTTCAGCTCAATCGACCGAATGGTTCCCCAGAAAAAGCCAATTATTAAAAAAACGTTTTTCCGAGTTTTCTCTGCGAAAAATTATTTCACAGCATCCATCCTCAGCGAGGAGATGGGCATTGATAAGGCGCACATTATACCCTGTAGGTGGCGAGCGTTCAAATTTTTGGTCTATCCGGTTTTTTCACAAACATGTATTTTTTTGAAAATCCTGGGCAACACGATAACTAAAAAAATATTTGAGTAAGAAACTTCAAATTTCGTGGGTTTGTATATCTTATGAGTGAGACCTTTGGGATTGAATCTGGGCGAAATCGGTCCAGTAGTTCCTAAGATATTCTTGATAAACCATTAAATGAATAGACACTCTATCTCTGGAACTACTGGACCGATTTCGCCCAAGTTTGGCTTAAAATATTCGCTTAGACGAGCTTAACAAATGCTGATAATTTCAGATTTTTCCTTCGAATTCTCTGATACGAGTGCTCAAATAAATAGTTCTACAAATAGTTCCACAAATTTCAATTTTTCTCCATTTTTTCCCTAAGAAAGCTAGTATTTTTTATTTAATAATTGAAAAGTAGACAATTTTTCCTAAAAAATGACCCCATTATCATTTTACTATGACAACGAGAAAGACTAATTAAAACCTGAAATTCATTTTTAAAATTTTTCAATTTCACTGTATGATCTAAATTTTTGTATAATATTGATTTTTTTAAATGAAATGTCATTATTTAAGGGGGACAGATTATATTGAAGTAGAATTCAAATAAGAACAATGTTCTAACAGTACATCACACACCTAGGGAGGCAAGAATATGCTGAGGGGCAAGAATATGGGATGCGCTATGCTGATTCAAAATATAATTTCACAATGTAATTTAGAAATATAGTTTTTCATATTTCTAAATGATTAGGGGGAGTTTTAAAGAGACAATATATTGAATGTGTCTCACAGAAAAGGATATTTTATTCTTACTGTCTTTATGCTAAATAACGCAAATTAACGTAATTCAGATGCATCACGGTAGTTATTGGCAGCTTATAAAATTGAAAACTCCATTCGGAAGCTGTCTGCCAATTGCATTGGCAGAATATGAAATTTAAGGTAAGACTATCGCTCACGTCACCACTAAGCGTGGGGGCAAGGGAGGTTAGGAAAAAATCATTTGGAACAACCAAAGGAGGGAGAAATTGTTCAACCTATAATGCTATTCAGCCTCAATAATTTCTTGCTTTCATGTGAAAGCATAATTTAATCAAAATAATTATATCTACTAATATTTTGATTTTTTTTTCGAAGAACCATTTTTTAAAATTCTGATACGGGCCTGCCTACGCACATTAATGTGCGCGTATACGTATGCGCGCACACTAGAGAATACTCCTGTAGTTGTACACACATACAGAGCGACCGCGTGTACGTACACAGCGGTGCTGGCCTGCCATTAATCGTTTATTTTTTTTTCTCCAAAACTATGGGTCAGAAATAACTGATTTTGGTCTCAAAAAATTCTTAAAAGTGGTGACTATGGACTACAATTTTTTCAGAAGCCCCGTAAATGCCGTTTTTCTTTAAATTTATAATGATTGAATCGCGACTCAATTTACTCGTTTTCTTATGGGAAAAATGCACTTTTTGAAATTCAATATCTCGGATTCCACGGGTCAGAAAATTTTTCACCATGAGGAAAAGTTGTTGGGTTTCCTGTGAAGAATATCTCTGAATTTTTTCAGATTTTTCGTATTTCAAGCCTCTGGTGATAGTCATACCTTAAGCATAGTGTTGAAACTTACAAGTAACGCTCAGGGGCCGGCCGCCTGCTTGTTGTTATTTGCAATATGATATAATTGGAAAAATGTCGCTTACCACCATTCGCGTTACTAAGGCGACGATATCTATACTCGTGCTTATTTTGCTATCGCTCTTTTCATGTAGTTTGCTCCAGTATGAAGAAAAATTGTCCGACATGTGTTCAAAAAAAGGATCGTTCTCCTACTCCTGTAAAGTCGAAAGTTTTTCTATTGAGATTCCTCCATAACAACGGATAAAGAATCCACAAAACGGTAATTAGAGAAAGCGATAGAAGGACAGAGAGGATATTACCACAGTTGTGGTGTTTCAAACAGTGTAACGAATCACAAAAACGGATCCACATTGACAAATGATTTCATAAAACTCCCACCAATAGTTTGGAGAAAAGAAAACACAATGAGGCAGATTTCGGGAGGAATGGTAGAAGGAAGAGCCAGAGAATGAAGACCTCCCATATAGCTAAAAGAACCCCAGCTATTGAATTGAAATCAGAGCCACTTCTCATCAGATTCGATAGAAGAATGTAACGTGTCTTTTTAATGAATGAAATGAACAAATTAAGGAATCACAGATAAAATATAATTGCTTGATTGTACATCCAAGATACCTAATGCTTGCTGTTTTATGTGATTACCTATAAATGAGCATTAAGGCTGAACTACTTCATGGTGATGTCTTCCTAAAAGGAACGGCGTAGATCCTTTGGGTTATATGTATATATATGGTAAAAGAAAGAAAGGTCAGTGGAATGGGCGATGCGACAGCGTGCCATACCACACACAACGCGACACCTCTCCAAGTGACCAGAGGGCGACAACGCGAGTGGACCACACACGAAGCTAGTCCTTTTTCCATTCCTTACTTCTCGCCCCACTCATGGAGACCTGAGGTCACATTGGTTTTACAAAAAAGAAAGAAAATTGTAGGGCAAGCAATTCAATTTGGCACAATTAAAGTAAACCATGAGCAAAATTACCTCTATAATATTCACTCTTATATTATTTACTCTTCAAGCTTTTCCGCTGTTGATGCGGACAAGAGGAGAAAATCAGTGAATCTTACAAAGAAATTTCAGTCAAGGTTTGAACATGGTTATATGTTTATCATTAAATTTTCCCAAATATGACACTCGATTTGTGAAAAGAAGAATAAAAATCATAACGATAATAAAAGAAGGAACAGTCTGCCTTAGAATGGGTACGATATTTCGGGAAAAACATTATACGAGTTTTTAAATTTTTGCAGAAACTCGGCTGGTGGCGTTGTAGCAGGGATCTGTTCATCCCCAGCACACTATTGCTAATTGTGCATCATTTTGAATCCTAAACTATAAGGAAAAGCCCAACTGCGGGTGATTCTATTGTAAAAACCTGGTTTTATACAGAATGAAAAAACCCATGTTATGGGTCATTGCGGTAGCAATTCAAAAACTTCAACTATCCGCCCATAACAATAGAAGGGGACAAGATGTCGCGCTAAGAGCAGCAGAAGAATAATGCGTGAATATAAAAAAAAATCTATATAAGAAATGAATCATAATAGTTCACTGCAACGAGAAAGGTGGAAAATGAAGTGAGCTCCTATGGTTCTGCATCTTCTGCATCAACCAAATCAAAACCACTCATTGTTTGATTTATGGCCCGTTTCCGATCCCCTACGATCTAAAACTTTCCAAAAATCCTGATGTGCTATTGGACAAAGTTTTTTTCCTTCTTTCGACGACTTTCTTTCTCATTATACATCCAGCAAAAAAAATAAAGGAACAGAAAACTTTTTCATTTTTTTTTAGTGATCTTCAAAATGTTGTGATTTCACGAAAAAATGATAGGAGCAAGATAACAGAAGAAGATTTTGAAAGCTTGTGGAGGCTTGTGGAGTCTTGAAATCATGAGACGAAATTTTTTTTGGGCATTATTTATGGCACGAAAAAAGAGAAATGCAAGTGAAGAAAAAAAAATTGAAAATTTTTTCGATTTCTCAACACTGTCCACGGACTTCCAAAAGTTGTTTTCAACTTAATCCTTGTTAGGATTGTCTAGCCAAACCTTTAGCTTTGATTTCTTTTTTTTATCTCTTTACAACCGTTTTTTATCGAGATGTTGGCAGCTGAATGAAAAAAGACACTTTTTGTCTTTGATCAGTGATATCTCGTGAACTACTACTGATCGTGCACAGCGAATGGATGGGGGGCTTCGTGAAGCTGAGTCAGTGTTCTGTAAAATTCTTGTGCTGCTTTGTTGAGAAAATTTTTTGTTGTATTCTTGAAATCGGTTCCAAAAAATCAAGTTTTTTCGTTTTTTTGAAATCGAGCTGTACTTTGCAAATATTGCGAAAAGTACCCATGTTTTAGTGTTTTTTCTTAGCCCAATATGTGCCAAAATTCTCTGTAAATTTTGAAGCTAATTGGTTGAATAGTTTTTTTTTCCTGAATGGTCCAAGTTGTTACAGAAAATTAACGAAACGCTTTTTTTCCCTCAAATATGAATTGTGAATGATGATTAAAACCGGAAATGTTTTGTGTAGTTATTCTTTCGTGATTCTTCATGTTTGGATATCAGTTTGGATAGGGTGGGTGGTTGGACGAGAGAGAGGGAGTGAGCATGTGAAATTCAACGAGTGTTCCATGAAAAATCACGAAAAAATAGCGAAAAAAAATCTCCGGTCTTAATCATTATTAATTGATGTTTAAGGAACGAAAGAGCGTTCTTTCAATTTTCGCTACAACTTTGACTATTTGGGGAGAAAAAAACTATCCAACCGATTGGTTTCAGAATTTAAAGAGGGCTTAGGCACATATCGAGTTAGGCAAAAAAACGCTAAAACATCAGTACTTTTTGCAATAATTTGCAAAATTCAGCTCAGTTTTCAAAAAGACGAAACAACGTCATTTTTCGCGGTACTTTTTGAAACCGATCTAAAAAATGAAAAACAAAAATTCCTCAACAGAACAGCACAAGACACTTGCACAGGGCACTGATTCAAGTTTACGAAATTCACCAATCCATTCGCTGTGTGATTAGTAGTTTACGAGATATCGCTGATCAAAGAGAAAAGTGACTTGTTTCATTCAGCTGCTGATATCTCGATAACAAATGGTCGTAGAGAGATTTAAAAAAAATGAAATCAAAGCTAACGACTCAGGCTAGACGACTCTGACAATGGTTGAGTCGAATTTTTTTTCTAAAATTCCGTGGATTATTATGAGTAATCGAAAAATTTTTGTTTTTCTTTTCTTCACCTTCATTCCTTTTTTTGCGCCATAAATCTTGCTTCATTTTTGGCTGGGTGTAATTTTTGCAAATTTACCACAATTCTAGCACGATGATACATCTTAATTGCCAATCTAAAAATTGTTCTTTTTCCGCTTATAGTACCACTGTTGATACTCTTCACTGATCACTGACCATCATCATTATCTCCATCTCTAGAATAATAAAAAAAATGTCTTCGGCTGCCTGGTTTAGAGGATAGCATCATATAATTACAAGAAAAGAAGGTGAACTTTTTCCGATATTCCCACGTAGGACATTTGCTCAAGAGAGTTTATACATCCACATAGCGCACAGGGGATGCGGGCCGAAAATATGTAAATTCATTTAACTTATACACAAGGACCAAATTCTGAACCTTCATGGTCCCCTCCTTGTGCTCTATGTAGTCGCTCGCGGGATGCTTCTATAGACTACAAGGAGAAGAAGAAAAAAAAATGTTGAGAAGAAAAACAACTATGAAGAAACTCTATTACCATATATGCGCCATAAATGAAACCTGTCTTACTAACCCCCTAGTCTTACAATGCTCGATCAAACCCCGAATATGTCTGTCCCGCAACTTCTTTGATCTTTTTTTTTCTCTTTTTTTCCTTTCTCTTAAACTGGCGCCGTTAGTAACGACGACGACGATAGGAGCTCAATTTCGTTGGCAACGGTCCTACCGAGGGATACCGGTTTCATTGTTTCGTTTCGTCTCCGTATGGGACACTTTGTCCCGTTTGGGCGTTTTATACTGTGTGTTGTGAAGGTTTTTGGTGTTGAAAACCAACTCTTCCTTTCTCTCTCTGCTTTCCTTCTCATTGTTTATATAACTAGATTAGAAGACGACATTTGAATGACTAGAAATATATATAACGGTTTTTTTCAGGGTTCATAGGTGATCACCTCAGTGCTAAGGCAAATGACAGAGTCCACCAACGGAGTTTTTCAATGCGCTACACTAACAAAGAGAGAGAGAGAGAGAGAGAGACCGTTGCTAAACGAAGAAGTCGAGAAACAGAAAAGTTAAGGTTTTTCTCGATTATTCTTACGGTTACTCTGATGGAAGAGGAAAAAATAAACAGAAATAGGAAATGTAGTTTGAAGCACCATTTCATCTGTCGACAGATTATTCCCTTGGGTTTTCAATGGGATCATTGAGCATGTAATGTCACGATTAATTTTTATTCTACATCGACTTTTCATACATTTTTTCTCCAAAGTAATATACGTAATATACGTAAACGAGCTCCCACGATTTTGGAAAATGCATCAATTCAAAATATTATTTTGCGCAATCCCATTGAATTTTAAAACCCTGACGGTAGTATTGTTACACATCATTTTTTTTCTTCCACTAGGAAGAAGGGGAAGAAAGTTCACAGGATGTATATTTCTGCCCCGAGGATTGCATTCGATTCAATCCTGCCAAAGCTACCATTTCCACGTACCTGAGGAGATAATCCCATCCTCTCGATGGGATGGGAGCATTGTCCTTCATAGAGCTCTGCTCCCCCATGGACTCTTTTCTCATAAGAACAGAGGTGGAGCACCCCAATCTTGACACCAGCCAAAGACCCTCATTGTCACTGTGTCGTGTAGCGAATTCTTTTTTTTCCCTTGTTGTTATTTTTTTCCCTATTTTTTCATTCCTCTTTGAATTTCACTATTCTTTGAGCAAAGATCACTGTACATACTGTGGAGGGGAGAGGTAGAGTAAAATCACTTATTTCCTGAATTTTGTTGAAATATGAGGGTATCTCATCAATACTATCGAACAACAAGGATGGAGGCTACGGGGAAGATTCACCAGCATTTGCTCTGGGAATTCCATTCAATGTTTGCAATTCAATGGATAGATGAAACGATTCTCTATATCCCAAGCTATTATTCGAGTGAAACTTGTAAAAATATTTATAACCAGTTCTTACCGTTTAACCAAAAGAATTTTTTTTTGCTCTTAGATTCATCGTCCTTGGTTTTCTTTCACTCTCTCCCTCTATCTCTATCTGTTTTCTTTTCATTCTTCTATTTGTTTCAAGACTCAAACCTATATTTCAATATTGAAAATTGAATGTCTCAGGTCTGCCGATTCTTTATTTATCTACTCAATTGTTTTGATTTTAGCGAGATAGTCTTGATTTTTATCCTCTATTGCAAAATGCATAATCAATTGGAAATCAATTATGCCGAATGGACCAAAATAAGTCTGGAGGCAATATAATAAGAAAAAAAAAAAAAAAAATTGGAAATCAATGTCTCTTGTGAGACAAACAATCTCATTTCAGAATGAGAAGAAAATTCTCAAAAATATTTTTTCTTCCTTTCCTCTAAGCTTAATTATTCAATGTTAAATAAAATTAACCACGCATCTTTGATCAATTTTTGGAGTTGACATATTTTAGGTATTCCTGAATTTAGTATTTTCCTTTTATACAGTTAGCAGGGTAAAATTAGATATCCTGTAAAAGGCTCGTCTGGTAAAAGGGAAAATCACAGAAAACCAGGAACAATGCTGAGTGGAATGCAGAAAAAAACTTACCAACGACTTATTTAGTTGTGTTGAAGTTTATTGCCGTTCTCTACAGGTGTTGAAAATCCTAAGACACTTGTATGTTCTTAATTGAAAACTAAAAATCAATTCTTCACTTTAAAAGTACGTGAAAAAACTGAACAAGAACGAAAATTTCTTTACAGAAATATCCTTTACTATTGTCTCACAAAGAAATATGGGATTCACGTGTTGATTCAAAAAGTTCTATGGAGTTTCCAAAGAAGAAAGACACATGTAAGCAGTCGCAAGAATTGAAAAATTGTTAATAATCAATTGTGATAATAAATGAGGGGAGCCGCGAAGCAATCAGTATTGTTTTTTTGTTTATTTAAATTTTGACTAGACACGTGTCTTCTGTGAGTTAAATACAAGGCTCGAGTCAAACTTGAGCCGACGAACCGTGGGATTCCAAGGATGAGTTCAGACTGAGACTGTGAAGAAAAGTCCCTTCTGAGTCCCGCGCGCGGTCTCTGTGCGTCTCTCGGGTGTGGGTTTTGGGTTTGTTTTTCCTTTTTTTTTTCTTTCTTTCTCTTTCTGTTGCGCCTGGCAGTGCGGTGTTCACGGCGGCCGTGGGCCTCTACCGGGCCCTGGGGAGACCGTCTTGCAATGGTGAAGAGAGGGGAGACCCCTAGCCTAAGCTAACTTCCCCACCATCGACGCCACCACACGCAGCCACTGCTGCTTCACCCTCAGTATTAATATAACGAATTCCCCACTGGAGCATAGTCTCTTTTTTCTTTTCGATAAAAAAAAAAATCTGTACACAGTAGGAAAAACAAATGAGCTATTGAGCATCGTACTAATCATTTTTTGAATTTTATTTATCAAGCATTATGAAAATAATGAAACGGAAGCATTTTTCATATTCTATGGAGCATTGTGGTCGTTTTCTCATTTCTTGATTACACTAAAATTTGTCAGAAGAACCGCGAACCGTCAAGAGGAATCTATGATCAACGATATCAAGGAAATTCTACTATTAAAATGAGCTGTAGAATGTGGAGAAAATTATTTAGCCCATTACATTCAATTCTTGAAAATTAAAAAATTGAAAGTTGAAAAATTCAAGTCAAATAAGGAGCATAAAGTGGGGGTGAAAAAAAGTAATGAATAATGCAGTAAAAAGGAGCGAATCTTCTCATTGATTTAGTTTCAAATTAGCGTATAACCGTAGCAAATTTTCAGTATATATATATTTATAAAAATTTGCACTTGATTGCTATGAGCTTAGTGGATAGGGGGGGAGAGAGAGAGAGAGAGAGAGAGAGAGAGAGAGAGAGAGAGAGAGAGAGAGAGAGAGAGAGAGAGAGAGAGAGAGAGAGAGAGAGAGAGAGAGAGAGAGAGAGAGAGAGAGAGAGAGAGAGAGAGAGAGGGGGGGGGGGGGAGGAAAACAAAATTACAAGAAAGACGAGCCTGTCTTGGAATTTGCGCCACATGACTATATAATATATCACGTAAGGATAAAGGGTGTTGAGACCTTCGGCTCTGTACGGAAAAGTTCATCAGTATTGTGGAAACAGCAGCAGAAATGAAACGAAAGTAGGGGGAGGGGGGGGGGGGGAAGGTAAAGAAAGATTTTTATAAAGGTGAGAAGCGTGATTGGAGAAAAAACAGAGAAGAGAGCGGGGTGATGCAAGACGATCCTAATATTCTTCAAAAGGCAGGTAGGAGCCTTCTTTGCCCCCTGCTTTGAACGCATTTCACTGCGGGACGCACGCAACTCATCCTCATCTCTCGTTTATACTTGTAGTATGTATATAAGCACACACAAGTACATGGGGGTCGTGGTTGGTTATACGGATGTTCGTGCGGGCTGACGAACGGATCAAGATACGCACACAACTCTTTGATATACCTTTAACATTAAGATCGAGTTCCATTGAAGGTCACAGTATTAGGGAATTTTTAGAGCAATTCGCGCTGATGTCTAGAGGAAGATTGATTGGTTCGTATCTCTCTGTCATGCCGAGAATTATTCTTCCCTTTTTTTTTTTTTTTCTATTAATGATTCTTCTTCTCCTTCATATAGAAAAATATAACACTCACGGGGGATTCGAACCAAAAATATATAAAGTATACTGACTTTTGAGAATGTCACCTTAGTGACGTTGCGCCTTAGTGGTAAATGGGCGTAGATGCCAAAAACTCAAGAATGAAAATGAAAAAGTCGCGACTCCGCAAACCACTGCCAAAATTTTTTTATGACATTCTCGACATTGTCTTTCCTATAAATTTCAATAACAAAATGAAAAAGTAAAAGTGATGAAAAAACCTCATCTCTACATTTACGTCTCTTTGTTTTTACTGTTTTTTAATACAATATTTGCTATATGAAAAAATTGGAAAAATGGCGCTTACGACCATTTGCTACTAAGGCGACGATATAATATATTATATGAACAAGAAAACATTAAGTCAAATCTTTTGTTTGTGAGTTCAAGTTTAAGTAAATGGATGTTAATTGAGAATGGGATAGGATATTGACGAGTAATATGTGGTAGTCTAATGAGAGCTTGTAAATCAGGCCAATTAGAAGTTGCATTAGAAGGGACTAAACTGGCTCTCAGTGCTGAAGTCCCAATCTGAGACCGATCTCGGTGGTCCCAATTAGGTCACCCTTAATATGCCGAAAAAAGGCTCGAATAACGAGAGCGGTACGGGCGGGGGGGGGGGGGGGGGGGTGATCCTTTACTCGAGAATCTTTGATAGTAATAATGTTAATGTTTCAAAATTGAATAATTTCTCTAACTAATCAAATAGAGTTTCTATCCCAAATGTGGATGTATTGGCCCTTTCAGAATGCTGCCAATTGCAGGTAATTATAAAAAAAAGTGGAAAATTGCATGTTACATTTTATTACATAGCTTTTTCCGTTAATTCATCAGCAATTCGTTTCCAAATGGTCGGCATATTTTTTCAAACGAAACTGACTCACAAACATTATAATATAGCAATTATATTTGTCAGCATAATATAGAAATTTTTATTAAATAAAGAAAGAACACGAACAATAGCATTTTGATGTTTTAGAATATATGTTTTCCAGTGCACGATGGTTTTCGTAGTAATAAATTTTCCTTCCTTCCAGTTTTATCGAAAGTTGATTAACGACGATACTAAATCGGAAATTGGATTGAATTAGTTTTTTCAATAAATGTGATCAGAGTAGTTATTCCATTTGAAAAAGACTGCTCAACAAAACTACGTATCACTCAACGAAATTATCTTCAAGTAATTGCAATATTGCTCTTCATGTAGACATCCATATACGCATATACAAAGTTATCACAGTAATTCGCATTTTTTCTCCCAGTCATTGAAGGTACATTCTTCTTTGCAGTTTTCACATACAACAAGAAGTGAATGCGATCCATTTGTTAATTTTGGAAAAGAAATGACGGGAATTTGGAAAAGTCCGGAAGTACGATTTGAAAAAATAATTTCTTATGAGTTACTCGAGAAATCTTTGTTCGATAATATCCAAAATCAGTCCCAGTCTTAATTTCTCGTTGGACTAGAAAGTCATACAATTTGGAGTTTCCACTGTGTATATAGTGCATTGGCTATCGTGCTGCCATAAGGTATTCCATAAAAAAAAACCTTGAAACAAAAATAATCGAAAAACTAGTGGTAGGAAAAATCTGAGAAAATTTACACAACTTAGTGATAAGTTGACAATAATCTTCTGTGTGACTTTGGACGAAATCGATTCAAAAATTTTTAAAATAAAAAAAAATGGAGAAAATTGAAAATTATTCGATTTTTTAAAAACTACTCAACCAATGTGATCACGTAAGGATCACATAATGAAGAGTAATACGAATATATTGAAAAAATCTCAAGTTCCTAGACCAAATTATTCAGGAGTAACGGAAATGTATCGAACCATACAGACATATATACCGCCGACACGCATACACACAATCAGACATTTTTTCTAAATGACATTTTTGGTCTTTTCAGATCATATAAGGTAGTAGTTACTGCAACAAAAAAAACAGCATCTGGAAATTCTCATGTTTTGTAGAGCTTCCATTTGGCAGCAAAAACAACATTCTGAGTAAATATCAGAATAATCATTTCACTATTTAGCTAATATCTTAAAAATTAAACATGAGATTTAATTTTCAAATATTTCAGAATATACTCCAGACAGGGATATTGTGCCTAGTGGGCCTTGACGAAAAACGAACAGTCTCTTTCTCATTTCCTGAATCAATTATACAGCAAAAACTCACACTATTATAAGCTATATAGTCTCATTAAGAAAATTAGAAATAGTAATCAAATTGATTTGTATATGATTCCAGCGAGTATAGTAGAACCCCTCCCTATTCATCTTCCTAAAAATAAATATTTATGAATTGACTGGCCTTTTCTGTCGCACACTGCAATTTTTTCTGGAATATTGATGTATTCAGAAGAAATCAGGAGAACTTTTGTAGAGTCAATTGTATTTGGGCGTGGGACAGACTGAAACTATAGAAGTTGTCAGAATACTCTGCTGGGGGGCAGCTTATACGTTTTTTTTCACCAACCATCCATTCCTTCCTTCTCATTCCATTTCTATTTTTTTGAATCCCTTTTCTTTCTTATCCTCTCATGCTTCTTCTACCATCACTATATATATCTGTGAAGAGAGCTCAAAGAGAGATAATTTCGAGCTCTTTACTCCACGAAACGGATACGCGTGTGCGCATGTTCAGAACCATTTTTTTGCCAAATCTTGTACGTATGTACAGAGGCCGGGGATAGAAAGAGAAAGACAGAGAGAGAGAGAGAGAGAGAGAGAGAGAGAGAGAGAGAGAGAGAGAGAGAGAGAGAGAGAGAGAGAGAGAGAGAGAGAGAGAGAATGTCTCTGTGAGAAAGAGTTGAAACGATGTGAAAAGGTATAGGAGGATGTGAAAAGAGGAGGGCTTCTTTTTAACGTCGTGGCAGCAGGTGGATGTGCTCGCGGCTCACATGCGTCGATCGAATAATATGGGTATGATACCAATTCTCAAGAGGGAGGCAGCAGAGAGAGGTGCTATTCCTGAAAATGAAGGGATCAAGGAATGAAGAATGCGATAAAGAAGCATTAATGCAAACGAACAGGAAATTATAGAAAAAGTGTTTTTTTAAAATTAATACACTAACGGAAAAAATTAAGGGATTAAAAAAGAAAATTAAATTGCTAGCAATTTTTTAAATGGTCATATCTTTTTCAGTAATGCTCGTATCGGAGTGAAGAAAAAAAATTTGAAGCCAGGAGCTTATCCCAAAAACGGTCTTCATGTACTAGTAGTATACAAAATGAAAGACAGATATACAAGAATGAACGAAGAAAAAATCAAAGATGGGAAAACGAGGAGGAGTAATTGAATGTCAAAACAATATTCTATACTGATACTTTTCAAATGCAAAGATTCAGAAGAGAGGCTATGTTTGTTGGATTATATATGCACATACCTATGTGTCGGCTATTTTCAAAGGAGCTCCGTGGGCCGCTATACCACTGGTCCTTACCAGCGCGCTCTGGTCATGTGTTGAAGACTAGAAGCCATTCTAGATGGCTATCTTGTGAAGTGTCTTTTCTACTTTTTCTGTTTTTGTCTCTTCTCTCTCCCACCTGGTCTAGCTTCACTATATTTTATCACTGTAGTAGTGTGGGATATTCATTCGTTTTATCTGGCTTCACTCCCTAGTTCATACAGGGAGGACCCAATTTTCATATTAGATTGGTTAATTAATCAGCATTCTAAATTCTAAATTGAATCATAATATTATTTCTTCGAATTTTATCATTTGTGAAATTTCAGCAGGTAGGATATAAGGTCATGTTCAAGTCAGAACAGCGTAGAAACTATGCTCTTTTGTAAAAAAAAAAACGCTTTTTTAATTATACGGCGATAATATCGCGAGTGGATAAATTTAAGTTCCTTTTATTCCTTCTTCTTTCATCATTATAGTGTGAAAGTGCTAGGAACGCATCGCTCGCGCAAATACACGCTCAAGAGAACGCTAGGCGCGTATGGAATGTCAATCCATTTTGTAAGAGGATCCACCAGAGTGTGCCACCTTGAGGTGCAAGATGATACAAGAGAATAAAAAGTTTCATCCGGAATGGTGGTGGTGGTGGACCAGGATTGTTCCATTATTTACGAAGAAAATCGCAATGAAAAGAGCTAAGTGACAATCAAAAATCGAAAAGGACGTTGATATAGTGAGTAAAAGATTTTGGATTTCACAACAGGTTAAGGACTGTGGCAATGAATTTGTAAAGAATAAAATTTCAACTATTACTCTCTGTTGTTGTGATTGAAAGAATAATACCATTTGGAAGAAAATCTATCGCTTCCAGGGAGGGGGGGGGGGGGCGGCAAGCTGGGCTAGAAATGGCAAAATAACAGAATGAGGAAAGTGCTGAAAATTGGGAGACAAGTATAGCATTAACTGATAAACCGCAACACACCAATCACAAGCATGTGTATAGAGCGTTTGAGAATAAGAATAAGTTTATAGTTTTTAGTTGTCAAAGGCCAACAATAAATTAATAGGCCGTCTGGTGATATTGAGCCTTCTCAGGAAGTTAATGGTTAGAAATTCCATGGGAACCAGAAAGACTAACGGAAAGACGCCGAGGGGATATGGGGGGATGAGTCTTGAAAAACAGCAGTAGAATTGTCTACGCCTACTCAAAATTGTATACAAAAATTACGTCTCCTCTTTTAAGTATGATATTCATCAATATTTTTTTCTAACAAAACTAGGAAAAATGAATAGGTATATATTTTCGAATTTTGTGAACATTGGAAAATATATTACAGTTCTCTTTTATTAACGATATATCTGATACAGATAGTTAATACAAAGAACTGTATTTCTGCATTCTTAGAAAATTCATGACTCATGCATGATAATTTTCGTTCTTTTTTGTATATGTACAAGTTCCTTATTGGAGAATACCAATAATGATTTGGTTCTATGCTTTTGTCAGAACGAGTACTTCGACAAATCGCGATGAATTCGTCGTTGGCTCTTTGGGAAATTCCGACTGTTGTAACCTCCCCCCCCCCCCCCCTGCAATAATTTGAAAAAAGAACTTGTTCAAGCAAGCAACAGTAAATTCCATTGGAGTATTTTGTCTGTATACGGTGGTGGTGGTGGCGGTGGCTGCTGGTAGAGTCAAATGCTTGCCTCCGCATTCACCTGCTGCTATTCCCGAAGCTCAGCTGCCTCAACCGCCACCTTAGCTAGCACCTTGTGTGTGCGATGCTGACCCACCATTGGCGCACTGTCCACCTTCGTTTCTACCAGTGCTTAACTTCCTTCATAATTACCATATCTTCTTCTTCATTTATCTCTCTGAACATATATTGTGTTCTGTGGATTCAATCATAGAAAAACGTTCTGACTCTATAGAAAATAGATAAACTGATGATGATGATGTTAAGGTATGACTATCACCAGAGGCTTGAAATACGAAAAATCTGAAAAAATTCAGAGATATTCTTCACAGGAAACCCAACAACTTTTCCTCATGGTGAAAAATTTTCTGACCCGTGGAATCCGAGATATTGAATTTCAAAAAGTGCATTTTTCCCATAAGAAAACGAGTAAATTGAGTCGCGATTCAATCATTATAAATTTAAAGAAAAACGGCATTTACCGGGCTTCTGAAAAAATTGTAGTCCATAGTCACCACTTTTAAGAATTTTTTGAGACCAAAATCAGTTATTTCTGACCCATAGTTTTGGAGAAAAAAAAATAAACGATTAATGGCAGGCCAGCACCGCTGTGTACGTACACGCGGTCGCTCTGTATGTGTGTACAACTACAGGAGTATTCTTTAGTGTGCGCGCATACGTATACGCGCACATTAGTGTGCGTAGGCAGGCCCGTATCAGAATTTTAAAAAATAGTTCTTCGAAAAAAAAAATCAAAATATTAGTGGATATAATTATTTTGATTAAATTATGCTTTCATATGAAAGCAAGAAATTATTGAGGCTGAATAGCATTATAGGTTGAACAATTTCTCCCTCTTTTGGTTGTTCCAAATGATTTTTTCCTAACCTCCCTTGCCCCCACGCTTTGTGGTGAAGTGAGCGATAGTCTTACCTTAAGAGGAGGAAGGGGGGGATCTGCAAAAATGGTGATGATAACTGCCTTACGGAGAAACTGCTTGATATTTCACATGTTTTTCCAGTCTAGTATTTTATATTATTATAGGTGTACCTCCCTATTTTCTCATGAAGTTCTGAAAAAACGGAGCTAAATAATTGTTTGGATATATTAAAAATTTTCAGAGCATATCAAGCATTCAATGATGGTTAAGAGAAATTGAATGACGAATAAATACTGCACTGCATCAGCCAACAGGTGATGTGATGCACTGTGCGATCGCCGGGCAAATTTAAATTGGTAGTACTAGTTTTTACCACATAAAATTCAGGGATATGTATACGGTTCTTTAAAGAAAAAAATTAATTTGAAGGAAAGGAGTGTGGATCAATCGGTGCATCAGATCAAATACTCTATTCTCATACTCCTACTACTGTGAGTAGACATTCATTTTCGGTTCGGCTATTACAAAAGGGCTGGTTGGGATGCTCCTCCTTTTTTTTCCCACACCTCGAGACCCCGGGGCACGCAGGCTCTTAAATTTCCTCCACTCTCTCACTCCTCATATTTGTCTCTCTGTTTTGCATCTTTGTCTTTTCTTTGCCTTTCTCATTTGGAAACTTGAAACATGGCTTTTAAAAATCCTCGCCCGAATGTTCTCGTAAATTTATGACTGGCCCAGCTCTCTCTCTCTCTCTCTCTCTCTCTCTCTCTCTCTCTCTTTCTCTCTCAAAAGTCGGTCAGGACCCCCAAAGGGTCTAGCAGGCTGTTGATGCCAAAAACTCGTTCAGTCTAATGGACATCAAGTCAGAACAGCAGCCAATACACATGGTCTTCTCTCCACCCTCTTGATTATTCTTTTTTTTTTTAATATCTCAGTGAAATTCATGACTGTGAAGACTAGTAGTAATGTAATGATTCATTTCTAGTCTCTCCTCTCTGTTTATGATTTCTCAATTCTCTCTGTATCACAAGTACACTCAGAACAAAATATACTACTGTCAAGTGTATCTCAGCAGGCACTCAGCAGGAGTATACTGATCAGAAGTATAAAAAAATACTAGGGATTAGTTTTATGATCCCTAGCGGACCTGATTCACGGTGAATTCTGGTGAACCACTGGATTTTACGGTTTGATAATTTCGGTGATTCGCGGTGATATTACGGTGATATCACGGTGAGCCCTCACCGTGAATCACGGTGAATCAGGTTCACTAAGGATCGGGATACTTCTGACTAGTATAATGATCACGTATGAAGTATGTATCTTTTATACTAGGACTGAGTATATTTTAGACTCATCCCAAGTATCTTGCGGATCAAACTGATATACTGGACTGAGGGGTCTATTCTCTACTACTGACAAGTATAAATAATGAATTCTAGCAAGTTTCCCGAGGATACTTGTCAGTAGTATAATTCATATTATAGATAAAGAGTATACTTTTTTTTAAGTGTAGGATGCATAAAAATCTTGTAGAAACGCGAAAAAAAGAGCAGTAGGATTGACGAAAAAGAAAGAAATGAAAAAGAGAAATGAAACAATTTTAGATGATCAGAAGAGGGAACACTCATGGAGGTTAATCCTCTTACAGACAGAATAGAACAGAGGAGGAATCACCTGCAGAGCACCTGCTGCACAGGGGGCTCTCCTTCTCCCAGTGCGGAGCATTTTGGACAATATTAAGCTTGCATCAAACATCCCCAATTGTGTGTGTGTGTGTGCTCGTAGACTGTCCTCTCTACTCTAGTCGTACTTGGTCGGTAATGTATTTGAGATTGAATTAGCCTTGGTTCCAAAACAATGTATCTTTTTACCTTTCTTCGCTCTTTCTTCCTCTTTTCTCTCTCTCTCTCTCTCTCTCTCTCTCTTTCTCTCACTTATTTGGTCCTTTTTCTTTCTCTTTCGTGTTCATTGAGTTTTCCCACTGTGTGTGTGTGTGTAAAGTATATTCTAGCAGTGAGAACCTGGTGAATTTCAACATATCCAATACAGACGTAGTATATGTGCATGAGAAAAAAAAATTCTGGGATCTTTAAAGAATGGGGGAGAGAGAGAGAAAGAGAGAAAGGAACTTTGCAACGGCTCCAACAGGTGTATAGCAGGTGCAGCCCCAAGCGCCTTGAGTCGCTTCCCTCTCAGCTTGTATATGAACTAAAAAGTTTCCACCGTCCACCGTGAAGGTCCCACGCGAGATACTGTCCTGGGCCCCTTTACCATTTTCGAATTTCTTCATAACTGTCGTTTCCTTCCATTCCAGCCTTTCCCTCCCCCCCCCCCCCCCCCATGATTACATATTTTGCATGCATCTTCAAGTGTCCTACAACAGACAAAAGTCTCGTGGTAAAATACAATCAGCAGTCTCAATCTCTTTTTCAGCTCTCTCTCTCTCTCTCTCTCTCTCTCTCTCTCTCGCTCTCTCTCTATCTATCTATCTCTCTCAGTTATTATCCGCCGACAAAATATCCGCGAAAAAATATCCTCAAAAAAATATCTGCAGATATTTTGTCGTCAGATATTAACTCGTACTCGTACCCTTTCACATCATTGAATAGGAAACGTGCATAATTTTTTTTTTTCATATTTTTCCGTTCCAAGTCCTTGGGCATAATTACTGGAGTGTGTTTGTAAAAAAAAAATAATTCCAAAAATGTTTATACTTATGAAATATTTAATTGAAAAATGAGTAATTTTGAAAGTTATTTCACCGGAAATGACGACGAAATGTTGCCTTACCAGCTTCAAGGTTCTTACACCCGTAGCGCAGCATGTCAACTCATCGGTGGATCGGATCTAAGAGTGAGGCTGATGAAGTTATGGTTATTTGTTTACATTGAATCGGTAATTTTTTATAGTTTTCTGAAAATGTTACAAATACTGCATGATTGCGAGGAACTTTTCACTCAAAATCTACTATCTGTTGTAGAGAATCATCAATTTATTAGTGTCGAAATTCGAGATGTGACGACCGTCACTTATAGAATCTCACGAGAGGTGGCATATATTACGGTGTGGTTAACATTTTGTCGTCATTTCCAGGAATTTTGTTCTCAAAAATTATCAAATTTTAGTAATTTTTTATAAATTATCTGTAGTGTTATTCTTAATTATATGTTTGGATTCATCATCCAGAGTATTTAATCTTTGAAAAAAAAAATTGAAAAAAAAATGTGCGAGTTCCCTATTGAAGTAAATCATATGGGCGATTCCACCAATTCTCGAACAGAATTCCGGCTCCAAATTTTGGGGGGCGACTTTTTTGTCCTCATCGATTACAACCATTGAACTGAAGAAAATCCTAAATTCTAAACCATTTTGCCCCAGTATCGAAGCAAAAATCAATGAATTTTGATTTTTGCATCAAAATTTTCCCTCTGGAATGACATGAGTAGCTAAATGTAAAAAAAATACAAAATATAGAAAAATTCGTATAAAATATATATATATGCTAGGAAACTATGATGTATGATTTATGAATGAAAAAGTATATTATGTATTATTCAATAGTTTTTGAAAATAGCAGCTACATTGTTTTTTTCTTTTGAAAATTTAAGAAATCTCATCCCCATCTCTGTAAATACAATTTTATTAAGGGGTCAACCTGTTTTCAAACTTCCTCCAAAACTAAAGGGGAAAGATGACAGCATTCTTATTTTGAGAGCAAGCCCAGTAAAGAATGTATGAACATCGCGTTCAGCTTGAGAACTCGGGAGGATCTTTCAAATCAATTTTCGATTTGATATGAATGGATAGTGGCGACAAATTTCATTGGAAATTTACACCCAGCTCGGTGAATTTTCTATCAATCTTGAATTAGTTTTGCAGATAGATCTGTTCTTGTAAGCAAAAGTTCAATTTTACGTAATTACACCAATCAAGATTCTTATTTGTCCCCTTCTTATTCCAGGTATACATCCGAAATGAAGACTATGTAAGAACCACATGAGGCATTCTGTGTGGTAAACGACCGTTGGCCCGGAAAAGGAGCAACCCTATAATGTCGATGCATGCCAACACAGAGAAATCGAAACCGTCAGGTGCTTCTTCCTGGATGGCAAGTGCAGGCAACACAAGTGCTTTCGATTTATCAACACCCTGTCCATTAAACCATACACCCGTGAATTCATGTATATATATGGTCTTGTTGTATTGGAGAGTTTATACCATTGAAGGGCATAAGGAGCAACAAAAGGGAATGGTTTTGTTCTTCTCACCAACACTAGTTGGAATTTGTGTTAGAAACGAGGCTGGGGCGAGCGATACGAGCACGTATAACTTTGCTCCCGAGTGAAACAAACGTTAAAGGATTTTTATTTCTATTATTAAGAAAATGACAATAATGATAATTGAGATGAGCTTCAATATAATCCGAATGTCCCTGTCAGTGGGACTGATCGGCGAATTCTTAACATTCATTCTCCCAATATCCTTACCAACAAGTATAAATGAGAATGCTCGACGAACTTGGATATATCATTCATCACCGGAGAAACAGGGGATGCCCAATGGTGCAGTATATATTTTGCCCTTCCCATCACATAGGTATATCAAAATGGATGTGAAATGGCCTTTGCCACTGTGCGATCTATAGAATATAGTCCAAAGGAAGCGAATCGGAGGACTTTGGCTCTAAAATCCAAAGAATACAGATGGGAATGCTCGACGAACTTGAATATATCATTCATCACCGGATAAACAGAGGGTTGAATATATATTCTGCCCTTCCCAGAACATGGCTATATCGGAATCGATGTGAAAAGACTCTTGCCACTGTGCGATCTATAGAATATAGGTCAAAGGACGTGAATCGAAGGACCGTGGCTGTGGAATACAAAAAGTACAAATGGGAATGCTCGACGAACTGGAATATATGATTCGTCACCGAAGAAACAGGGGGTGCCCAGTGGTTGAATATATATTTTGCTCTTCCAAGCGAATGACTACATCAAAATCGATGTGGAATGACCTTTGCCACTGTGCGATCTAGACATTATAGTCCAAAGGGAGCGAATTGAGGGTTTTCGGCTGGAAAATACAAAATGTACAGATGGGAATGCTCAACGAACTTGAATATGAATATAAATTATGTGTAAAATGAAGAATAAGAACAACGATGTATAACGTATCCCTATATAATAAAGTAGAAGGAATAAGAGTGAAGTTGGCAATGTCATCGTTTTATTCGTTCTGTGATTGGTTCGAGGAAAATCGAAAGTTGCATAAGAGCACGATATTTGAGAAACCTAGGGGACCAAAAATAGAAAACGTTCTAGAAAATCGATTTTTTGTCCAATTTTCGGAATATAATTTCTTTTCGAAGTCGTTTTTCACCCATTTCTCTTGGAGATACGAGATTTTCCTTGAAATTTGGCAAAAGTTGCATAAAAGCACGATATTTGGGGAACCTAGGGGACCGAAAATAGGAAACGACTTATAAAATCGATTTTTTGTCGAATTTTCGGAATATAATTTCCTTTCAAAGTCATTTTTCACCCATTTCTTTTGGAGATACGAGGTTTTCCTTGAATATTGGCAAAAGTTGCATGAGAGCGTGATATGAGGGGAACCTAGGGGACCGAAAATAGGGAACGATTTAGAAAATCGATTTTTTGTCGAATTTTCGGAATATAATTTCCTTTCAAAGTCATTTTTCACCCATTTCTCTTGGAGATACAAGGTTTTCCTTGAAATTTGGCAAAAGCTGCATAAAAGCACGATATTTGGGGAACCTAGGGGACCGAAAATAGGAAATCGATTTTTTGTGGAATTTTCGGAACATAATTTTTCTTTCGAAGTCATTTTTCACTCATTTCTCTTGGAGATAGGAGGTTTTCCTTGAAATTTGGCGGAAGTTGCATAAAAGCACGATATTAGGGGAACCTAGGGGACCAAAAATAGGAAACGATTTAGAAAATCGATTTTTTGTCCAATTTTCGGAATATAATTTCTTTTCGAAGTCGTTTTTCACCCATTTCTCTTGGAGATACGAGATTTCCCTTGAAATTTGGCAAAAGTTGCATAAAAGCACGATATTTGGAGAACCTAGGGGACCGAAAATAGGAAACGATTTAGAAAATCGATTTTTTGTCGAATTTTCGGAATATAATTTCCTTTCAAAGTCATTTTTCACCCATTTCTCTTGGAGATACGAGGTTTTCCTTGAATATTGGCAAAAGTTGCATAAGAGTGCGATATTAGGGGAACCTAGGGGACCGAAAATAGGGAACGATTTAGAAAATCGATTTTTTGTCCAATTTTCGGAATCTCATTTCCTTTCAAAGTCATTTTTCACCCATTTCTCTTGAAGATACGAGGTTTTCCTTGAAATTTTGCAAGAGTCGCATAAAAGCACGATATTTGGGGAACCTAGGGTACCGAAAGTGGGAAACGATTTAGAAAATCGATTTTTTGTCGAATTTTCAGAATCGAATTTCCTTTCAAAGTCATTATTCACCCATTTCTCTTGAAGATACGAGGTCTTCCTTGAAATTTGGCAAAAGTTGCATAAAAGCACGATATCTGGGGAACCTAGGGATCCGAAAGTGAGAAACGATTTAGAAAATCGATTTTTTGTCGAATTTTCGGAATCTCATTTCCTTTTGAAAGGCAGAAGTGCCTGACAAAAAGAGTGAAAATACTCTGCCTGACAAAATTTGACAGGCAGAAGTGCCTGACAAAAAGAGTGAAAATACTCTGCCTGACAAAATTTGACAGGCAGAAGTGCCTGACAAAAAGAGTGAAAATACTCTGCCTGACAAAATTTGACAGGCAGAAGTGCCTGACAAAAAGAGTAAAATACTCTGCCTGACAAAATTTGACAGGCAGAAGTGCCTGACAAAAAGAGTGAAAATACTCTGCCCCCGTCGCCTGGCTGTCATATCAGTTTGCCTGACGAAATTTGTCAAGCGCTTTTGCTTGACAAAACTGCCTGACAAAATGTGTCTGTCAGACACTGTGCCATCGTATACGATATGATCGAAAACTCTTGAAACCCGTCGAAATATCGGCGATGGATTTCCCCTGATGATTACCTTGCAAAGGTGAGGCGATTGGTAATAAACATCACAGTCGACCACACTTGACCGCATTTGATCACCGCTGACCCCAGTTGACCACAGTCAACGACAGTTGAACGCAGTTGGCCACAGTTGACCTCACCACAGCCAACCACAGTTGACCACAGCCCACCACGGTTGACCACAGTCAACCCCACCATAGAGCTTCTGCAGATTTTCGTCATTATCTCGGCAAATAAGCGAGATAGAGCGAAATAGACTTTAATATGGGATCACCCGAACTTCTGCAGATTTTCGCCATTATCTTGGCAAATAAGCGAGATAGAGCGAAATAGACCTAAATATGGGATCAGCAGGGAGTTTTGGCAGATTTTCGCCATTATCTTGGCAAATAAGCGAGATAGAGCGAAATAAACGTAAATATGGGATGCTCATAGAATTTCTGCAGTTTTTCGCGATTTTCTCGGTAAATAAGCGAGATAGAGCGAAATAGACCTAAATATGGGATCAGCAGGGAGTTTCTGCCGTTTTTCACAATTATCTCGATACATGAGCGAGATAGAGCGAAATAGACCTTAATATGTGATTACCATAGAATTTCTGCAGATTTTCGTGATTTTCTCGGTAAATAAGCGAGATAGAGCGAAATAGACCTAAATATGGGATCACCATAGAGCTTCAGCAGATTTTCGCCATTATCTTGGCAAATAAGCGAGATAGAGCGAAATAGACCTAAATATGGGATCAGCAGGGAGCTTCTGCAGATTTTCAACATTATCTTGGCAAATAAGCGAGATAGAGCGAAATAGATCTAAATATGGGATCATGAGGGAGTTTTTGCAGTATTTCACGATTTTCTCGGTAGATGAGCGAGATAGAGCGAAATAGATCTAAATATGGGGTCACCATAGAGTTTATTCCGTTTTTCGCGATTATGTCAGTAAATAAGAGATATAGAGCGAAATAGACCTTAATATGGGATCACTATAGAGCTTCTGCAGATTTTCGTCATTATCTCGGTAAATAAGCGAGATAGAGCGAAATGAACCTTAATATGGAATCACCATAGAATTTCTGCAGTTTTTCGTGATTATCTCGGTAAATGAGAGAGATAGAGTGAAATAGACCTTAATATGGCATCACCATGGAGTTTCTGCAGTATTTCACGATTTTCTCGGTAGATGAGCGAGATAGAGCGAAATAGATCTAAATATGGGGTCACCATAGAGTTTATTCCGTTTTTCGCGATTATGTAAGTAAATAAGAGATATAGAGCGAAATAGACCTTAATATGGGATCACTATAGAGCTTCTGCAGATTTTCGTCATTATCTCGGCAAATAAGCGAGATAGAGCGAAATAGACCTTAATATGGGATTACCAAAGAGCTTCTGCAGATTTTCGTCATTATCTCGATAAATAAGCGAGATAGAGCGAAATGAACCTTAATATGGAATCACCATAGAATTTCTGCAGTTTTTCGCGATTTTCTCGGTAAATAAGCGAGATAGAGCCAAATAGACCTAAATATGGGATCAGCACGGAGTTTTTGCATTATTTCACGATTTTCTAAGTTAATAAACGAGATAGAGCGAAATAGAACTAAACATGAGGTCACCATAGAGTTTCCTCAGTTTTACGTGATTATCTCGGTGAATGAGAGAGGTAGAGTGAAATAGACCTTAATATGGCATCACCATGGAGTTTCTAATTTACTTTTCACATACGCAATCCACTTTTTACATTCGTAATCCACTTCTCCAATCCATAATCCACTTTTCCCGTTCGTACTTCACTTTTCCCGACATATCTCCGGTTCTATTAGTCGCAACGTAGAAATTCCAAATGCAGGTGGAAGGTCAGATTATTCGCCATCAATTCATGGGGCTTTGAATTCAAAAATATCGTTTGTTGAGGTATTCATCGACAAAATCGTGAAAATCAGCTTTGGCTATATAACTATCTTGAAAATCGATAGTTTTCGATTCAAAACCCTATAAGTCGATGTCAAATGAGAGTGAATTTTGTCAGAAATCTAATCAAATCTTGACCAGGAAAGTTGAATTTCTGAAAAATGCGAAAAAATCATTTCTGAAACATGATTTCCATCGCAAATTTCTTCAGCTTGCCAATGAAATGATGAGAGAGGGCCTATCTCATATATTTCTATTGATTTGAAGAGTTTTTATGATATTGTGAGTATTTGTATCGTAATAAACCCTGTGAATCGTTAGAAATATTGGAGATAGGTTTCTTCTGATGATTCCATTGCAGAGATGAAGAAATTCGCGGTAGAAAACATGTGTCACAATTGATTTCTCCGTCTTTCTGAAAAATTTTACTCCCTTGGACAAGATTTGAGGGGGTACCCCTTTCTATTTTTATAGGAATTCACTTTTCTCGACATATCTCAGGTTCTATTAGTTGCAGCGTAAAAATTGTGAGTGGAGGTGAAAGGTGAGATCATTTGCCATCGATATATGGGGCTTTGAATTAGAAAATATTTATTTTTAAGGTATTTATCGACAAAATTGTGAAAATCCGTTTTCGCCTCATAACTATCTCAAAAATCGATATTTTTCGATTCAGGACCCTATAAATCGATGGCCAATGATCTCATTTTTCATCCTCATTCGAAATTTCCACGCTACGACAAATAGAACCGGAGATATGAACAAAATTGTGGATTTTTCCAAAAATCCCATCAAATCCTGACCAGAAAAGTTGAATTTCTGGAAAATACGAAAAAATCATTACTGACACATGATTCCAATGCCAAATTTCCTCAGCTTTCAAATGGAATGGGGAGAGAGAACTTATCTCCAATATTGCTATTGATTCGAAGAGGTTTTATGATATTGTCAGTATCTATATCGTGATAAATCCTCTCAATCATTAGAAATATTGGAGATGAATCTCTTCTGATGAATCCATTGAAAAGCTGAGGAAATTTGCGGTAGAAATCATGTGTCACAAATGATTTTTTCGTTTTTCTGACAAATTTCCGTTTCTTGGTCAACATTTAAAGAGATACCCCTTTCCGTTTTTTGAAAAATTCACTTTTTCCCTCATATCTCCGATTCTATGAGTCGCAGTGTAGAAATTCCGAATGGAGGTGAAAGGTGAGATCATTTGCCATCAATTCATGGGGTTTTGAATTCAAAAATATTAATTTTTGAGGTATTTATCGACAAAATTGTAAAAATCAGTTTTTGCCTCGTAACTATCTCGAAAATCATTATTTTTCGATTCAAAGATATAGATCGATGTTTTTAAATTTGTTGATAAATTTTAGATGTTAAATGTTGATAGAATTTTTTTGTACAAAGTTTTTTTTATGACTGATTTAGAATCTCTTGGTCATGATTCGCGAAGATTCATCAACAAAATTCCTCTACCAGCATTCTTTCTCAGAAACTGTCGGAATGGATTTTTTTTGGTAAATGTCCACGAATCATGACCACTAGATTCCAAATCCGTCATAAAAAAAAATTTGTCCGAAAAAATATTTTTTGTACAAATTTTTTTTATGACTGATTTGGAATCTCCCCGTCATGATTCGCGAAGATTCTTCAATGAAATTCCTCTACCAGCATTCTTTCTCAGAAACTGTCGGAATGGATTTTTTTTGGTAAATGTCCACAAATCATGACCAGTAGATTCCAAATCCATCATAAAAAAAATTTTGTACAAAAAACAAGTGCTGGAATTATTTTTTTTGAGTTTTTGGCGATTTTGACTTATTTGAGCATTTTAGAGGCGTAAAACCCTTTTTTTTTCCAAAATTTTTCTGTTTTTTGAGGATATCTTCGATTCTATTTGTCGTAGCGTAAAAATTCCGAATGGAGGTGAAAGGTGAGATCATTTGCCATCGACTAATAGGGTTTTCAATTTAAAAATATCGATTTTCGAGGTATTTATCGACACAATCGTAAAAATCAGTTTTTACCCCATAACTATCTGAAAAACCGATATTTTTTGATTCAGAACCCTATAAATCGATGGCAAATGATCTCATCTTTCATCTCCTTCCGGAATTTTCACCCTGCGACAAATAGAACCAGAGATATGGACAAAATAGCGAATTTTTCCCAATATCCGATCAAATCTTGACCGGAAAAGTTGAATTTCTGAGAAATACGAAAAAATCATTCCTGACACATGATTCCAATGGCAAATTTTCTCACCTTTCCCATGGAACGATGAGAGAGAGCCTATTCCCAATATGTCTATCGATTTGAAGAGTTTTTATGATATTGTCAGTATCTATATCGTGATAAACTCTCTTAATCATTAGAAATATTGGAGATGGATTTTTTCTCATGATTCCATTGATTAGCTGAGGGAATTTGCGGTAGAAAACATGTGTCACGAATGATTTTCCCGTCTTTCTGAACAATTTGACTGCCTTGGACAAGATTTGAAGGGGTAGTGAAGGGAATTTGGTATTTTAAATGGATTTTCCCTATAAAAGACTCTATTCTCATGTAAAATTGCAAATATCTCCTATAAAACACTTGATTGTCAAGTAAAATTGCAAATTTTCCATATAAAACACTCTATTCTTATGTAAAATTCTAAATTTCCTATCTAAGACACTCTATCCGTCTGTAAAATTTCGAATTCTCTCAATAAAACACTGTATTCTCAATCTAAATTCTGGATTCTCCCTATAGAACACCGTATTTTCAATTAAAATCCCAAATTCTCCGAACAAAGCACTCTATTATTATGTAAAATTGCAAATTGTCCCTCTAAAACCCTCTATTCCTAGTGAAATTGTGAATTTCCCTTGTAAAACCTTCATTCTTGTGTAAAATCACAAATCCCTCTTATGAAGCACTCTATTCTTATGGAAAATTCCAAATTCATGCTATTAAACACTTCATTTTCATCTAAAATAGTAAACGTTCACTATAAAACCCTCTATTTTCAGTGAAATTGTAGATGTGCCCTATAGAACACTCTATTTCTACGTAAAATTGCGAATTTCCCATATGGAACACTCTATTTCTACGCGAAAATACAAATATTCCTTATTGCAAAAAATTGCAAGTTTTCCCTACAGAACACTCCATTCCTATGTAAAATTTGCAATTTTTTGCTGTCACAGGGTAGGTCGGGTAGGTCTTCTCTACTCGTGTAAAAGGCCTTTATAATCGTGTAGAGTGTACTGTACTCGTGTAAAAGGCCTTTATAATCGTGTAGAGTGTGCTGTACTCGTGTAAAAGGCCTTTCTAGTCCTGTAGAGTCTACTGTACTCGTGTAAAAGGCCTTTCTAGTCCTCTAGAGTCTACTGTACTCGTGTAAAAGGCCTTTCTAGTCCTCTAGAGTCTACTGTACTCGTGTAAAAGGCCTTTCTCGTCCTCTAGAGTCTACTGTACTCGTGTAAAAGGCCTTTCTAGTCCTCTAGAGTCTACTGTACTCGTGTAAAAGGCCTTTCTAGTCCTCTAGAGTCTACTGTACTCACCGGAGGAAAATAATAGATGTAACGCTTCCCCTCCACCCACCGCACTCGCTACGCTCGTGCGGCAAATGTGAAGGGGGAGCGTTTCGACTATATATTTTTCTGAACCCTATAGGGGTGAGCATTTTGAACCCAATTTGGATTTTTCGAAAACAGAAAATTCTCAAAATCAACAAAAATTAGTGTCTATATAGAGCCAGATAGCTGGCTCTATATAGGATTTTTCGAAAAACAGAAAATTCTCAAAATCAACAAAAATTAGTGTCTATATAGAGCCAGATAGCTGGCTCTATATAGGATTTTTCGAAAAACAGAAAATTCTCAAAATCAACAAAAATTAGTGTCTATATAGAGCCAGATAGCTGGCTCTATATAGATTTTTCGAAAACAGAAAATTCTCAAAATCAACAAAAATTAGTGTCTATATAGAGCCAGATAGCTGGCTCTATATAGGATTTTTCGAAAAACAGAAAATTCTCAAAATCAACAAAAATTAGTGTCTATATAGAGCCAGATAGCTGGCTCTATATAGGATTTTTCGAAAAACAGAAAATTCTCAAAATCAACAAAAATTAGTGTCTATATAGAGCCAGATAGCTGGCTCTATATAGGATTTTTCGAAAAACAGAAAATTCTCAAAATCAACAAAAATTAGTGTCTATATAGAGCCAGATAGCTGGCTCTATATAGGATTTTTCGAAAAACAGAAAATTCTCAAAATCAACAAAAATTAGTGTCTATATAGAGCCAGATAGCTGGCTCTATATAGGATTTTTCGAAAAACAGAAAATTCTCAAAATCAACAAAAATTAGTGTCTATATAGAGCCAGATAGCTGGCTCTATATAGGATTTTTCGAAAAACAGAAAATTCTCAAAATCAACAAAAATTAGTGTCTATATAGAGCCAGATAGCTGGCTCTATATAGGATTTTTCGAAAAACAGAAAATTCTCAAAATCAACAAAAATTAGTGTCTATATAGAGCCAGATAGCTGGCTCTATATAGGATTTTTCGAAAAACAGAAAATTCTCAAAATCAACAAAAATTAGTGTCTATATAGAGCCAGATAGCTGGCTCTATATAGGATTTTTCGAAAAACAGAAAATTCTCAAAATCAACAAAAATTAGTGTCTATATAGAGCCAGATAGCTGGCTCTATATAGGATTTTTCGAAAAACAGAAAATTCTCAAAATCAACAAAAATTAGTGTCTATATAGAGCCAGATAGCTGGCTCTATATAGGATTTTTCGAAAAACAGAAAATTCTCAAAATCAACAAAAATTAGTGTCTATATAGAGCCAGATAGCTGGCTCTATATAGGATTTTTCGAAAAACAGAAAATTCTCAAAATCAACAAAAATTAGTGTCTATATAGAGCCAGATAGCTGGCTCTATATAGGATTTTTCGAAAAACAGAAAATTCTCAAAATCAACAAAAATTAGTGTCTATATAGAGCCAGATAGCTGGCTCTATATAGGATTTTTCGAAAAACAGAAAATTCTCAAAATCAACAAAAATTAGTGTCTATATAGAGCCAGATAGCTGGCTCTATATAGGATTTTTCGAAAAACAGAAAATTCTCAAAATCAACAAAAATTAGTGTCTATATAGAGCCAGATAGCTGGCTCTATATAGGATTTTTCGAAAAACAGAAAATTCTCAAAATCAACAAAAATTAGTGTCTATATAGAGCCAGATAGCTGGCTCTATATAGGATTTTTCGAAAAACAGAAAATTCTCAAAATCAACAAAAATTAGTGTCTATATAGAGCCAGATAGCTGGCTCTATATAGGATTTTTCGAAAAACAGAAAATTCTCAAAATCAACAAAAATTAGTGTCTATATAGAGCCAGATAGCTGGCTCTATATAGGATTTTTCGAAAAACAGAAAATTCTCAAAATCAACAAAAATTAGTGTCTATATAGAGCCAGATAGCTGGCTCTATATAGGATTTTTCGAAAAACAGAAAATTCTCAAAATCAACAAAAATTAGTGTCTATATAGAGCCAGATAGCTGGCTCTATATAGGATTTTTCGAAAAACAGAAAATTCTCAAAATCAACAAAAATTAGTGTCTATATAGAGCCAGATTAGCTGGCTCTATATAGGATTTTTCGAAAAACAGAAAATTCTCAAAATCAACAAAAATTAGTGTCTATATAGAGCCAGATAGCTGGCTCTATATAGGATTTTTCGAAAAACAGAAAATTCTCAAAATCAACAAAAATTAGTGTCTATATAGAGCCAGATAGCTGGCTCTATATAGGATTTTTCGAAAAACAGAAAATTCTCAAAATCAACAAAAATTAGTGTCTATATAGAGCCAGATAGCTGGCTCTATATAGGATTTTTCGAAAAACAGAAAATTCTCAAAATCAACAAAAATTAAGTGTCTATATAGAGCCAGATAGCTGGCTCTATATAGGATTTTTCGAAAAACAGAAAATTCTCAAAATCAACAAAAATTAGTGTCTATATAGAGCCAAGATAGCTGGCTCTATATAGGATTTTTCGAAAAACAGATATTCTCAAAATCAACCGTATAGGACTACAGTATTCCGCGTGATTTACATGGCCCGTCGCGCTTCGCGCTCCGGTCCATGGCGGAGCGCTGCGCGCTCCGTGTGCCCCGGGGGACAGCGTCGCGCTTCGCGCTCCGCTGCCCCCCCCCCCCCCCCCCCCCGATTAAGCGGGCGGAGATCGACAAAATTTTGAAAGACATTTTGAAAGACAATTTGCATGACAGACAATTTGAAAGACAATTTGCATGACAGACATTTTGAAAGACAATTTGCATGACAGACATTTTGACAGACACTTTGCATGACAGACATTTTGACAGACACTTTGCATGACAGACATTTTGAAAGACAATTTGCATGACAGACATTTTGAAAGACAATTGCATGACAGACATTTTAAAAGACAATTTGCATGACAGACATTTTGAAAGACACTTTTCATGACAGACATTTTGAAAGACACTTTGCATGACAGACATTTTGAAAGACACTTTGCATGACAGACATTTTGAAAGACAATTTGCATGACAGACATTTTGAAAGACACTTTGCATGACAGACATTTTGAAAGACAATTTGCATGACAGACATTTTGAAAGACACTTTGCATGACAGACATTTTGAAAGACAATTTGCATGACAGACATTTTGAAAGACAATTTGCATGACAGACATTTTGAAAGACAATTTGCGTGACAGACATTCATGAAATTACTGCAGTTTTTCGCCATTATCTCGGCAAATAGGCGAGATAGAGCGAAATAGACCTTAATATGGGATTACCATAGAGCTTCTGCAGATTTTCGCAATTATCTCGGCAAATAAGCGAGATAGAGCGAAATAGACCTCAATATGTGATCACCATAGAGCTTGAGCAGATTTTCGCCATTATCTTGGCAAATAAGCGAGATGGAGCGAAATAGACCTAAATATGGGATCAGCAGGGAACTTTGGCAGTTTTTCGCGATTATCTCGGTCAATAAGCGAGATAGAGTGAAATAGACCTTAATATGGGATTACCATAGAATTTCTGCAAATTTTCGTCATTATCTCGGCAAATAAGCGAGATAGAGCGAAATAGACCTCAATATGGGATCACCATAGAGCTTCTGCAGATTTTCGCCATTATCTTGGCAAATAAGCGAGATGGAGCGAAATAGACCTAAATATGGGATCAGCATAGAATTTCTGCAGTTTTTCGCGATTTTCTCGGTAGATAAGCAAGATAGAGCGAAATAGACCTAAATATGGGATCAGCAGGGAGTTTCTGCAGCTTTTCGCGATTATCTCGGTCAATAAGCGAGATAGAGTGAAATAGACTGAAATGTGAGATCAGCAGGGAGCTTCTGCAGATTTTCGTCATTGTCTCGGCAAATAAGCGAGATAGAGCGAAATAGACGGAAATATGGGATCAGCGGGGAGTTTTGGCAGTTTTTTGCGATTATCTCGGTCAATAAGCGAGATAGAGTGAAATAGACTGAAATGTGAGATCAGCAGGGAGCTTCTGCAGTTTTTCGCAAATATCTCGGTGAATAAGCGAGATAGAGCGAAATAGACGTAAATATGGGATCAGCAGGGAGTTTATGCAGTTTTTCACGATTTTCTAAGTTAATAAACGAGATAGAGCGAATTAGACCTTAATATGGGATTACCATAGAGCTTCTGCAGATTTTCGTCATTGTCTCGACAAATAAGCGAGATAGAGCGAAATAGACGCAAATATGGGATCAGTGGGGAGTTTTGGCAGTTTTTTGCGATTATCTCGGTAAATAAGCGAGATAGAGCGAAATAGACCTAAATATGGGATCAGCAGGGAGTTTTGGCAGTTTTTCGCGATTATCTCGGCAAATAAGCGAGATAGAGCGAAATAGACATTAATATGGGATTACCATAGAGCTTCTGCAGATTTTCGCAATTATCTTGGCAAATAAGCGAGATAGAGCGAAATAGACCTTAATATGGGATCAGCAGGGAGTTTTGGCAGTTTTTCGCGATTATCTCGGTCAATAAGCGAGATAGAGTGAAATAGACCTAAATATGGGATCAGCAGGGAGTTTCTGCAGATTTTCGTCATTATGTCGGCAAATAAGCGAGATAGAGCTAAATAAACGTAAATATGGGATGCTCATAGAATTTCTGCAGTTTTTCGCGATTTTCTCGGTAAATAAGCGAGATAGAGCGAAATAGACCTGAATATGGGATCAGCAGGGAGTTTCTGCCG